>JAJOHK020000266.1:0-32213 GCA_022457215.2 Leucocoprinus gongylophorus | reverse complement strand
CCTAAATGACCATGAGTAATACATGAGGCCAACATGTGGTGTCCATGTTGTATGACGTCACTTTGTTCTAGTTCCTTCTACTTCATTCTCCTAAGTCCCGTGATCAGTCTTGTGACTACGCCATCAAATTGTGACTGATGTGACAGCGTGACTGATAAGCCCTAACCTGAGTTTTTCTAAAAATAGAAATAGAGAATAAAAAAAGAAAAAGAAAACTAAAAGAGAGAAAAATAAAAATGAACAAAGTCCACCTTCGACGATCTTGACAACTATGTTCTGAGTATTTGTTTCAAAAAATACAACCAGTGTAACCAGTAAAGGTATAGTATATAAGCTGAAACTGCATATTATTACAACTTATATATTCTGTGTACTCAGATAATGCACAACCTACTTCCTTGGACTTCTGAGGGCCTATTATTAGATCTTTGATAATAAGATGTGAACTGCATTTAACAAATTTTAAAAATTCTTGTGACTAATCAACTACTACAGGCAGTTTATTAAAATATTTGTATATATAGTATTATAAACTTCATTCAGCTTGTATCTCCACAACTAGTAGACTGATTTTTACAAACTAAGTTGTGCTGGAAAGCCCCAAATAAGGGCTATCTGCACATATGTGGAATATACAAAACAAACAACAAAAATCAAGATATCAGACCATCAGTAACTGTAAAATCTTTGTTTGTTAATATCTTATAAATAGCTGGATTGATTTGCATGATCAAACTTACATTGGGAAATGCTCATCAATATGTTTATAATGATATATGATGCATCTCAAAGCAATAAGTATTGGTAGAGATACAAACATATCAATGTAGTGACATAATTAGTTACCTTCTAAAATTGGCCTGATAGCTGCTATGACAGATGTCAGCTTCCATCAGGAACAAGTTTTGATCATATGATGGAAACAGCTTGTACACAGACCATTACTATTTTGTATATATATTTCTATATCTAAGAATGAGACCTTAAACTTAATAATATTAATTTTTATTAATTATTATCTGTATTGATCTTAATCATAATTGTCATTATTATTGAACTTCTGAATCACTCCTAAACCTCTAAGAGTGTACCCAAGATTTAGATATCACAAATAAGTGAGTAGTTCATTTTGTAATAGTTATAATACTTCTAAAATCTTTTACCCTATTGTTCTCCTCAATACTTTAGAAAAAATTGTCAAAAAAGTCATTAGTATTAGACTACAAGTATACTCTACCACCTTAAATCTTATTTATCCTAATCAAATGGAGAATATTGAACAATGTTCAACTGTAGATACCAGAATCTACCTAACCTACTTTATATATATAAGATAGACTATAGGTTTTTATACAAAGCACTCTTGCATTCAACATTGCTCAGTTTTTTTTCCTTTTTTAAAATATTCTGGCTTTCATTTAGTAGACACTTTTTCTAATCCTTTTTTTATTTTAGTTAACAAAAAAGATTCTGACATATTGACTTCTCATTACAATAGACTTGATAATATTCTTAAGAATTCCTTCATAGATTAAGATACTATTCTTATCATTATAGTTATTACTGTTAAGAATAAAGAAGCCACTTTGGTCTCTTATATATATAGAAGTCGGGAAATCATTACCAAGATTGTTCACTACACCATGAATATCACACTTATAAAAATCAAACTCTTTGCCATTAAATACAGGGTAAATCATACAGTACAATTACAAGATATTGCTTGTATCATCATCATCATCATCAATATAATTCCAACTACTAAACAGCTTTTTGACTCATCTGTTTATCTATATCAGCTTCATTCTATTACAATATTTAAAGATCTCAGGTCTTTTTTTCAAAAGAACAAAAATAATACAATTGCTTTTTGTGGTTATTTAGATAGCATCAAGTAGTTGTCATATCTCTTAGTGGATAAAGAGTCAAAACACTTTAAGATGGATTCTGTATTTCTGAGCAGAAAATTATAGGAGTTAAGTAGAAAAGAATAATACAATACCATAATAAAGCAATGGCAAATGTATTTCCAAGCCTTAGAGTATAAAGAAATGAAATTTCTCAAATTAAATAACAATAATTATCAACTTATTTGTCCAACATACTCCAAGAGTAGTGCTTGACTAAAGTACTTCAGTTTATCAAATTCAATATGTACTTGCATTACAAGACTAATCACAAACCATGCCTTTATTGATAAGTATAGTCTTAGATTCTTCTCTAAAGAATCTTTCACATATCTATATAAAGTTGTTCTATTGAAATGAGAAGATATATTCTTTTCAATTATATGTGTTATATAAAGTCTTGGAATTCAAGAAGGAAATATCTCAAGGATATTGATATTCTTACATTTTTAGAGTTCAATTCTGAAACATTTTGTTTTCAAAATAGTGTTACTTAGAACTTATCAGTCTTATAGTTTTTTCTATTTCTATTTCTATTTCTTGTTTATATTTAAGTAATTACATTGTGTAGTTACTATTTACTTAAGAAAGAAAAAGAAAAAGGAAAAAAAAAGGAAGAGAAAATATAAGTACTATTACTTTATACTAAGTAAAGTAAAAAATGAAGTCACTATTAAGTGATATCTTTGTGAAAAGAAAAGGTACCTAGATTAAACTACAAAAAGACAGTAAAAAACTCCATGTTGGAGTTCCAATAATTATTGTATCTTTCATATTCATGAGGGATGTATTATCTTAACTTGATTGAATATAAGCTACATAAGTCTTCCAATGACTCTTTAGAGAAGAACCTTAGGCAATATTCTCCTGTTGGAGCATAATTAGTGATTGTTCTTATTGCTCTTACATATAGCAAGTTAGAGTACCCAAATAGTTTGAGCAAAGTAGTATTTTTAGTGTACATAGGCTTGATAGGAAGGTACTCATTATCAAGAAGATCAAGAAAGTTATTCCTCTTATAATCTGATGCTTAAAATACTATTTGCCAGTTTTGAATAATAGAGTTGCACTTTTTTCTTTTGCTAAAGTTCTATAACAGTTTACAAGAGAAATTAGAAATGTAATTGAACTATTTAGTCTCTTTATTAATGTTCAAATGATAAATCTATTTAGCACTGCTTAGATAATCTTAAAATGCTATTGATTTGTTGTATCCTTTGTTGAAAAATTCTTTAAGGTCTTAAAATATCATGATAGACTGTAATTGATAAAGATAGGAGAATAAATCAAAGATCTGCTTTACAGAGTGGATAGCACTATAATAACAATAATGTAATCAACATTTTGAAGATAAACAGTTTAATTAATCCTATATCTGATAACAAATAATTTTGCTTTAGTAGAAGTAACATTGACAGCATAATAGTGTTATGATCTTAAATCCTTAGAGTTAGATAAAAAAACAAACTCTTGTATTAGAGTAAATATAAGAAAACTCAATGAAGAGCTTTTTACAAAATAGTTTACCTTATATACTTCTACAAATGGTCTGTGCTAACTACTGTGCATCCTACCCTAAACAACCATGTGTAAAGCATAAGGCTAATATGTGGTATCTATGTTGTATAATGTCATTTTGTTCCAGAACCTTCTACTTCTTTCTCTTAAGTCCTGTGATCAATGTTGTGACTACATCATCAGATGTGACTAATGTGACCAATCACTTCTAATCCTAACCTCAGAGTTCTAAAAATAGGAAAAATGAAAAATAAATTTAAAATAAAATAAAAATGAGAAAGAAAATAAAAAGAAACCAAGTCCACTTTCTGCGATCTTGACAAATAGATTGTTTTGGCCAGGATGTTTTGAATAGAGCAGATATATAAAATTGAAGTAGCAACATTGTTTTTGATACTTGCATCAGAAATAACAATAACAGTTTTAGTCTCTATACAGGAATCTTTAAAGATTTTATTGAGATTTTAAAGATAGTCATTTATAAAGTTCTTCTATTTGCAGTTTATTATATAGAAAAGAAATTTATTAGAAATTTTTTCTACTAAATAAAACCCTAATGAGAGTTTTTTGCATAGACTGTTAAATAAAGAAAAGAGACTGTTGATATAATCATTAGAATCAACAATGAAGCTCTTGAGTTTTTTGTATTGTTTAGAAGTCAAGTTCCTTAGTAATAGCTAATAAGAATTTGCTTTCTTTGAATTATATTTGTCTAGAAGCAAGTTAAGAACATAATATTTTGGTAAAGACACCATTCTTAGTTGTTGTTTTTTACTAATTTTTTCAAGGTATAGATATATAAAAGTGAGGCCAGTAATTACTTTGACTTCTCATGAAGGTAATATATAAAAAGCATCTGTAATTCATAGTATTATTCTTTATTGCATTTTTCTTAGTTCCTTAAGAAAGTGATAAAGAGAGGTATTTTTGAAGTATTAAAGTGGGAACCTATAGAGAGTGATGGATATAATATACATATAATATAAGTGTTATTTATAAAAGAGTAACAGATTTCTAGTAGAGTTTTCCAACATATTTATATCTTTGATAGTTGATAATGCTTTGTTAGAATAGAGATAAATATGTTTATGGAAATAAATTTTCCTACCAAATATGAATCTGAAATATTTGTAGCTTTTCTTTGTTCATAATAGAAAACTTTGTAACAAATCAAGATTTAAAGAAGAAGAATCAAAATTTAAAGAAGAAGAATCAAAATTCTTGGTTAATGTAGAAAAATGAAAAATCTTTGTTTTTGCATGTTTGATAGTGAGACAAAATTATTCAACAAGAGAGAAAATAATATCATAACTACAAAAAAGATTTGCATTTGATTTTTCAAAACTTTTTTCTTAAGAAATAAAAAGACTATTATCCACAAAAGAAAGAATAGAGATGGGTATATTATATAAAATATTTTTAGTTCTTTTTTCAAATATATGATAGATAGAAGCAATATAGAGAGTAAATAAAATAGAGGAGAGGACAAAGCTTTGCTTTTTCTTTTATTTTTTTTCAGACATACTAAGTTCTTCTATCAATTAAATATTTGAAAAGAAAAGAAGAAATTTCTGAATCAAAACCAGCCTTATCTCAAATTATTGAAAGAAGGATATGGTCAAGTGAAGAAAAAAGCTAGATGATATCAAAAATCAAAATACTTATGTAGAGACTTTTAACCTATTCTATATGAATAAAATAGATAATATATAATTCTATGTCTGTAGTAAAGCATTATTTCAATTCTCCAAGTTTGTCATGGTATGCTCAAACTCTAATATTTTATTTGGATTTTCTTTTTTTTTCTTTATTTTCTTAGATTTAACTTTTCTTTTTTTTTGAGTTTATTTTTGGACAATAAAGAGGTATATAACCATAGTCACATAATGTAATGTCATAAGTCTAGACTCTAAAAAAAGGGATAAAAAAGATAATATCATAGTGTATATTAACAATATATTTATCTCATAATGTATATATAGTACACTTATATGAATGATATATAGACTTTTGAGCAAGATTATTTATTGTTAGCATTGATCATATATATATTATATAAATAGGATAGCAATTCATTGGAAGCTTCTTGTTAAGTCCTTTTGTAATTCACATTAGTAAAAGTATTTTGTTATGGTCTAAAGCTCAAAGTGTTAAGCAATAGAACAACTCTTGTATTAAGTAACACAAGAGAACTTGATAGAGTTCCTAGTACAAAGTAGTCTACCTTTTATACTATTACCCATGGTCCATGCTCACTACTGTGCACCCTACCCTAAATAACCATGAGTATAACATGAGGCCAGCATGTGTGGTCCATGCTGTATGATATCACTTTGTTCTGGAACCTTCTACTTCCTTCTCTTATATCCCATGATTAGTCTTATGACTACGCCATCAAGTTGTGACTGATAACCCCTAACCTGGGTTGTTCTAAAAATAGAAAAATAAAAGAAAAATAAAATAAGAAATGAAAATAAAAATTAAGTCTATCATCAGCGATCTTGACATATCTTATAAGGATTATAAGATAACTCAACAAGAAGTTTTCACTGTATTCCTATACTATTTATACAATACATAGATAGTCTGTGTGAACAATAAATAATCCTACCCTAAAGTCTATAAATTATTCATATATACTTCATAAGGTTGATATACTATAATTATATATCTTAATATCACTTTTTTTAAATCCTTCTTTATTGTTTCAGGCCTATAATATAATTATTATGTGATGTGTTATGTAATATGGTCACATGTCTTCTTTATTGTCAAATTAATAAAGTGTAAAATAAATAAATAAAAAATCAAAGTTGGAAAAAATAAATAAAATCCAAGAAAAATTCTTTCTAGTCTTGTTACTTGAATCTCTTACTTGGTTCAACTTTTAAAGCTTATACAGATGTTGTCCTTGTACTCTTTGATTATTCCAAGTTCAAGTATCTTATAACATTAATAAACTATTACAGTATTGTTGAATTCTACTTTAGAGAATGGAGGTTATTTAGAAAGAGGCTTGCTTTGTTGGTTTTTTGAGTAAATGTAAGTTTATTTACTAGTTTTGAGCTAAGTTGAACATCTAATGAAGGACTTGGTAAAAATGTTCAAGTTTGATATATAGTCACCCATTGAATTATAGAGCTTTAATGGCTAACAACTTATATTTCTTAACCCAGTTTATTAGATCCTAAGATCTCTTGTTTCTTGGGGTTATTTTTTCTAATTTTATTATCAAAGAATAATCTTTGTTTTCTTGATAACCCTTTTAAATTCTTTCTAATATTTAGTCATTTTGACAAGTTTGAAATACTTTTTTCAAAAAGAATCTAATATAGTTATATATTCTTAAACTGAAATTTTCAGCAATTCTATATCAATACTATCTATTACCTTCTTGAAATTACTGATGAATCTTTCCTCTTCATCACTATTCTTAATGATAGTCCTTTACTTATCCTGGATAAATTGCTTCTTAATAATAATATCAACTATTAAAAGAGTAAAGTCTGAAGAGCTTTAAAGATCAGGTAAAATAGAATGGTTATTAATTTCTATGAAATTAACTTATAGGAACATGAGATCAATCACTAAGTTGGAGTAGTTGGAGTTATCAGCATATTAAGTATGTATTTGAATGATAAGGATGGATATTCTAAGATTGAAAAAGTTTATAATATCTATGAGAATGTATAGTATGAACAGAGTAATAAGAGTATGATAGATTCCAATCATTATCTCTAATATTGAAGTCCCTAGTAAAAATAAAGATATTATTTAGATTCACTTCAATATTCAATATTTTGAAGCAGATTGCTGCTCATTAGAATAAATGTTAATAATAAATAAAATAATACTATTGTTGAAAAAGGAAATAAGATTTATATTTCTATAATTCACAATTTCCTCTCTGAGTGAAAAATGTAATTGAATGAGTTAAATATTGATGTAGATTATAACTCTTGAGTTGTCAAAATTGCAAAAAGTGAACTTAGTTTCTTTTTATTTTATTTTATTCTTTTTTATTTTCTCTTGATTTATTTCCCATTATTTTTCTATTTTTAGAACTCTGGGGTTAGGGTTAGAAGTGATCTGTCACGCTGTAACATCAGTCACATCTGATGGTGTGATCACAACATTGATCACAAGACTTAAGAGAAAGAAGTAGAAGGTTCTGAAACAAAGTAATGTTATACAACATAGACACCATATATTGACCTCATGCTTTACACATGATCATTTAGGGTAAGGTACACAGTACTTAGCACAGACCATCTGTAAGAGTATATAAGGTAGACTATTTTATAAAAAAGCTCTCTATTAAGTTCTCTTGTGTTATTCTAATACAAGAGTTATGCTTTTATCTGAGATCTAAGTTCATAACATGAGTGTTCATTATCATTAACTGGATATCTTGAAAAAGTAGTCCATAAAGAATGATTAGAAACATAAATGATGATTTTCTCTTCTTCAGATGTTAAACTAGGAATAGACCAGATAATCAACTATAAATATTCTTGAATGAAGATGATATTGAAATTTTTGCAGTTTTTTAGGATCATATCAGAGAAAAGATAGTTCTTTCAATTATTCTGTGAAAAGATCTTTAGGTTTTTTATAATCATATACTTTTCTTGCTCATAGCTAAGTAGATCAATTTGCTTTTATTATTATATAACTCTTGATACTTCTTAGCATACTACTTCTTGTTGAACTAATGCTTCTAAAAAGAACATGTATAGCTATTTGCTTAATACTTGCCTTTGCAATTGATTGTTGTAGCAAACACTGGTCACAAAGATCAATGACTACACAGCGAGTAAATCTCTTAAGTAGATATAATATAGGAAGTTCACAAGAGAACTCAACAAGGAGTCTCTGCTAAATTAAAGTCCTATATATACAAAACATGCCTAGTCCATGCTACTAATAATTAAGCCTGCCCTATTGTCTATACTACAACCTCATATCTGCCTTATTCCCTACTTAAGGCTACCATATTACATCCATGTACCTTTATATCATCTTTTAGATCATTCTACCTTGTTCTAGACCTATAATGTTATATCATGTGATATATCATGTGACTCTGGTATCACATACCTCTTTATTGTCTAAAATAAAATAAAAGAAAAAGAAAATCAATATAAAATTAGAAAAATAAAATAAAATAAAATAAAAATTGTTAGTATCCAAAACATTCCATGTTATGACTCAAGATTCTTAGAGTTTGAATAATAAGACAAAAATCTTGTATTAAAATTTAACATAAGATAACTCAATAGAGAGCTTTATACAAAATTGTCTATCTTATATACTACTGGTTCATAGTTTATACTCTACTACTTTAGCCTATTCTAAGTAATCATATGTTTGCCTTAAGGTTAACATATGTTGTATATGCTATATAATATTATTATACTAGAACCTTTTATATTCTTCTATCATATCTCTGTGACTGTGACTGGTTATGTGATCTGTAAAAAAAATGTGACAGTATGACCTGTGACCAACTCATCACATTAACCTCTAATCTTTAGTTCAGAAAAGAAAATATAAGAAAAATAAAAAGATATTAGAAAAAACTTGAGTTTAGATTTCACAACTCTGATAGTTGATATACTTAAATAAATGAGTACAGGACTTTTCTTTTTTTATCTCAAGTCTTGGAGAGTTGGTTTTAAAATTTGCCTTGTAACATCATATTATATTTCTATAATGTTTAACTTTGTAAGAAATATTGCACTTGACATATTTGGTACTATGCACATAATACACAAAGATAGTGTGATTCTATTTCCAGCAATTTTTGCATTGAAAAATACCCAGGTTCATGCTTGTACTATGAATTATACCAATATGACTTTTTATATTAAAGTATCTATTAATAAGATCTTTAGCTTTAAAACTGCTTTGAGTATCCTATATATCAATCCAGATAACAGCCATATTAGATTTGGGAGATATTTTGATTACTTGAGGTCAAAAGACAAGAACAATATTATTGAAGATGTGTGTGGATTAAATGACTTTTTTTAGCAATGTCAGATATAATAGGATGTTAGAGTCTTCACAAATGTAGAGAATGCCTGATATGATCTGGACTATAGGAGTCTTGGACTTATAACTTTATTTGAGTCAATAACATCCATATTTCCATATACCTTTCAATAGTGTTGAGATCTAAAGTAGACATAACTTTGTTAGTAGTAATAACAGTTATAACTAATCCCCTGTAATATACTTGAATAAAGTTAGTCATAATATCAAACTTAATATACTTAAGAGCTCTGTTGATATTAGATATGTGCTTATTAGAAGTGACCATAAACTTGTTAGAATTAACTAAGTTTATTGGAATGATAATCTATTTTCTTAACAAGCCTTTTATTATTATGTTGAGTTTAGGTCTTTCCTTCTTAGATTTGTTTATTACTCTATAAACTTCTTCAATTTTTCTATTGAATAGATTTGGGAAGTTATCTTTGATTTTAACAATATTATTGATGTTGCTCTTAGAAGCTTGAATATACAATTGAATATACTGAGAAGAAACACTCAAAGAAGATGGTTTGTCTTTGTAAAATTTGAAAAACCTTCCTACTCAGTCTAAAGAAAATTGGGGGAGGAATTCTAGAAATATTAGCTTTATTACTGGATATTAGATTTATTTCCTGAGGTTTTGGTTATAAATTCTTAAATTACAAAGCTATACATTGTATAAATAATCTATTATCCTTATTAGCAGTTAGCTTATCCCAACTAGACTTATAAATGTATACAATAAAGTTCCAAGCAGCAAAGTCAAACTTTGTAATTTGAGATATGTCTATAGCAGATTTGTCTTCTAATTTTCTTTGCCTAACAAAGGTAGCTATCCTATAGAGTGAGAAAGCAATATTCTTAGCATTGTTTTTCAAATATTCATTGATATCAAAAATAGAGATCAGCAAAAATTGTCATTCTATAGCTATGAATTTACAAGTTGATTAACAGAATAAAGAATCACAGCCAGTTCAAGGTCTTGATAAATACTTATGTTAATTATACCACCACTATAAGACTCAAATATGAGATCTTTTGTTATTCTCTCATTAACAAAATTATTCTTCCTAATCTTTGGGAATATATAAGATAGAGCTGATTTTTGTAACTTTCTAATTTTAACTTGATTAGCCTAGGTAGGTTTAGTGGCCAAATATCAGAGTTGTAAACATTGGACTATATTTTATTTTCCTTTTCCTATTTTCTTTTTATTTTCTTTTCATACTTATTTCTATTTTATTTAGGATTATAATTTAATAGGATATCATAGTCACATAGTCACAATAGAACGTGGTGGAATGCTCTAGAATAATGATATTACATGATATGCTTAATATATATTGATTTTATGGTTTATACATGGTCTTTAGAGTAGGCTAGATGTAGTAGTAGCATAGACTACCTAGTAGAGTATATAAAGTAGACAACTTTATACTAGAAACTTCATTAAGTTCTCTTGTAATTAACCCAATCCAAGATTTACTTTTATTAACTTTAAGTTCTAAGACATGATACCAAAGCTTGGATTTACTTTACATAACCAGTAGATGAAATGTTTGACTGTACTGATAAGACTCTGGAGCTATTAGTACTGGAATGAGTAGACTAACTTTTTAGAGTGTTGATCTCTATATTTGTTGCCATGTTCTTAGCAAGCTCTTGAAAGTTAGAATATATACTTATATTAAAAGGGAAAAATATTTATTGAAGTTTTTTTGAGTACTACCATATGAGATGGTAGTAAGAAAAAAGGAAGTAGATGAAATAGAAATGTTATAACCTTAGAGAAACCAAAGAGTTTCTTAAAATATACATAAGTTGTAATTATAAAAATTAAAAGATCATTGTAGACTAATCTGAATACTTAAACATATTTCTAGTATTAGAGTTAAAAATAGTAGACTTAATGATTTTTATTTTCTTTTCTCATTGTTACTGTCTTTTTAATTTAATTTAATTTTTGAGACTTAAGGTTAGTGTTAGATATTAGTGTGATATTATATGTCATTCTTACAAATTGTTACATAGTAGTTATAGTAATATGATTATATATTATAATAAAACATAGTAGAAGGTTTTAAAAAAGAATGATATTACTATAATATTATAGTATACCTAAACTCTAATATTTTATTTTTCTTTTTAAATGATGAAGAGGTATATGACCATAGTCACATAACATGTCACATAGTATAACACTATAAGCCTAGACTTTAGGGGAAGAAGCTGAAAGAATGATGACAAGATATATGTTAATAGCATGTTTATCTAATAATATACATATAATGCACTCATGGACAATACATAGACTTGAGAGCAAGGTTATTTATTAGTGGCACAGACCAACTCTGTAACATATAAATAAAGTAGCAATATATTGAGGGCTTCTTATTAAGTTTTCTTGTGATCTCTATAAAATACTTCACTTAAAAGTTTACTTAATAGTGTTATAAGTTTATTATGGCTTATAGTTGCCACAATATATAATATATTTAACATATATTGACCTTAAAGATAATGCATAGCTTTTAGGATAAGTTAATGGTATTGTAGCATAGACTAGTAACTTAACATATATAAGATAAATAATTCTGTACTAGAAACTTCATTGAGTTCTCTTGTATAATATTTATACAAGGTTTCTTTTTTTGACCCAATCTAAGGTCTTGAGATTATAATATCTAACATGCTTCAATATAGCAACCAATCTAACAAGTACTCTATTGCTATTGGACTATGTGTTTAAATCTAATAATAAGTAGTATAACTCCAGTTTCCATCAAAAGTACTAGAAACTAGTTAGATCTCTAATCTTATAGATAACTCATATCCTAATATAAAATTTACTATAATCAAACTTATCTAGCAGATAAAATACTTTTTAAATGAGCATTATCAAGCTAGAAGCTGGATTATATCTATATAAGTACTTGCTTAATACTTACAAGTATCAGATAATATTACAAACTCAAGATCTTAGATTTGTCAGACTTATAGAGTTTGGACCTAAGTTTCTTCTAATTCTCTTTTTATTTTCTTTTTCTTTTTCTTTTCTTTCTTTTAGTTTCTACTCTGGGGATTAGGGATAGGGTTTGGTATGACATGACAGTCACATGGTTACAGGTCACATGGTGGCAAAGAAAAGATGTAGAAGGTTTGGGAGAGATAATGTCATACCATATAAGTAACACATGTTAATCTTAAGGCAAAACACATAGTTATTTAGGATAGACTAAAGTAGTAGTTGGATGGACCATGAGGTTTTAGTATATAAGGTAGACAATCCTGTACAGAGTTCTCTATTGAGTTCTCTTGTGTAAACTCTATACAAGATTTCTCTTCTGGATTATCTCTAAGATTTTTGAGTTGTAACAAGATTGGGTCAAGAAAATCTTATATTAGAATAAATACAAGAGAACTTAATGGAGTTTCTTATACAAAACTGTTTACCTTATATATGCCCAACTACTAGTCCATACTATACTACTATTAGCCTACCCTATATTATCCTTAAGATCAACTTGTATAAAATATATTATATGATATTATCTTATTTCAGAGTTTTTTACAATATTCCATGTTTCATATGATTGTGTAACTGTGACTGATGTGTGACATCATGCTAATATCTAATCCTAGGTCCAAATATAAAATAAAAAATAAAATAAAATAAAAATTAGAAAGAAAAACAAAAAATTTCATTCAGACTAAGTATAAGATCTAGAATTATATAAATTTATAACTAGTTACTTTACTCTCATAGCTTACAAAGTAATATTCTAGATAAGCTGCTAGTAAAAGATAGTAACAGCTCTATTTTTAACCAAGGCTGAGTACATGGCCCTTTTTAATTGAGGCCATTAGCTTATTTGGACAAGAAATCTTCTTAATAAAGTTGGTTTTGATTTTTCTACTTTTTATATTTATGGTAATAATCTTAGCTCATTTTTAGAAATCCAAGAGAAAATAAAATAGAATAATTAAAGTCTACCATCTTTAATTCTGATATTACCCTTCCTCAAGGTTTCTTTTCTAGAGAAACTGACTTTCATTTTTGCCAGTTTCTCTCCAACTTCTTTGAGTACTCATTCTCAAATTTGCTATCATTTTATCCATATAGTATCTTTGCCATATATTTTCCTAGTAATTCTTCTCTTCTAAAATATTTTTCCTTTGCTATTTCTAACTTCTGCATTCAGTATTTCCTCAAATTCTGTTATTATCTCCTTTGTATTATCTAAATCCTCTTCATTTTTCCAAAAGTCATATTCTGCTGTAAACCCCTTCCATCACTCCAAGTACTTCACAACTTCTCTTACTTTTCTTTTATTCAATATCTTTTCAACTTTTCATTTTTTAACTCTTTTTACCTCTATTAGTTTCACTTCTTTAGTTCTCTATCCCTCTACTTATTCTTTATACCATACTACTCAACTAACATTTACTACTGGATAAATTCTCATTGATATTAGTAGTTGTAATTTGACCACATTAGTGGAAACCACTTTCTCAATGATATATAGATCTATATATTAGTTTACCAATTTTCTCACTAGTTGCTCTTTGAACACTAAGTCTTTCATGCTGTTAGGTATTGTTCACACTAGAAGGTGAAAGTTTACATGGTTGGCTCAGTGATGTAAACTTGTAGAATGACCTTGGCTCTAACTTATATACTATACCATCTGTCTACCACATGGTTACAAATTTAGAGAATTAAATAAAGTCCAAGATGGAGATGAGTACTGATTCAGTGTGTTACTGTTAAACACCAGAGATCAAATTCAATAAGAATTATCTTTGTTGATTATCATACTAGTAAGTTACAGTGTAACTACTGGTCTTATATACAAGTAGGAGATATAGGAGATGCTCAAGGTTTCAGTGTATTACTCCTATCACTCTGAGCAGAGGTTTTAGTGGTAAAATACTAATAGGAGTAAGATAGGAGAATCTTACCATAGAAGACTGAATTTAATAGAAGTATTCCCATCATAAAAGACTAGATATCTGGATTGTTGTATCACCACTGCAGAAACATCTTCTAAATGGGTAGACTTGACATATAATATATGCTCAGCATTATCTCATTGCTCTTTTTCCATTCTTCTACTTTTTTCCTTCTCTTATCTGCTTATTGTTTCATTTTTTCTTGTGCTTTCTTTGTTACTGCTTCAACTTCTTTCTGCACTTTCCTTATTATTTCTACAAACTCTGTCACTTTTCCACTTTTCCTTTCCTTCTTGGTTTATCTTCCCTGTCTGACCATCTGTTTGTAGATTGAATGATGTTGACAACTTCATTTCAATACTCAACATTTTATTCAGTTTTCTTACTATCTCTACTGCAAAATATAATCCTTGGTCTGACACCACACTCTCTGGTAGCCTATGTAACTTCTGAACATTATCTCTAAATAACTGTGCTAAGCCTTTTACCAACATTTCTTTTGTTGTTTTCACAAAATGTGCCATCTTAGACAACCTGTTATAGACCACTAGAATTGCATCTTTTCCAGCTATTGTTCCACTAGTGTATCTGTCCTATTTTTCATTCTCTGGTATATATCACATCATTTTATATATCTTCTCATATCTCTTGTTACTCCTAGCCACTAATAATTTCTCATCACCAACTCTGTCATTTTCCATCTTTTTCTATGTCCTACTACTGGTATATTATGGTATAATTTGATTATTTCCACCCTTAACTCTTTATTCTTCAGTACATATACTTTTTCTTCGTTTAACACCAAGTCTCCTTCCATTCCATTCCTTACAACTCCTTAACTTCTGCTTTCTTCATTTTATCTACTATCCTAACTACTTTTTTATCTTTGCTCCTAGCTTTTTTTGATTTTTTCAACTATATCTACTTTTAGTCCTTCTATTACCAGTTCTGCTGAGCTACAAATCCATTTTTTCCTAATTAATATTTAATTATTTTTATTATTCTCAGTCCCTACTTTCTAGTCTCATCTTTTGCTAAGTCTATATACTTTTCCCATTTCTGTTCCTAACACATATTTCAAAGTGAAATCAAATCTTGACAGATATAATGCTTATCTTGCTTGTCTTCCATTTAATTTCTATACTTTCATGAAATATTCTAAATTTTTATAGTTTGTCCAGATCTTGAACTTAAACTTTATACTCCCTAATAAATATCTCTAATTTTCTAACCTTCTTATTATCATTAACATCCCCTTATCATAAACTTTATAATTCTTTTCTATCTTATTTTGAGAGAAATACTACTGGTCTCCACTTTCTATTAATACATGTCATAGATAATATATCTCCTGTAGCATAATATAGCACATCAACTTCCATCCTCATTTTCTGTCTAAGTCTAGTACTACTAACACCAATTCCTTGGTGAACTTCTTCAACTTTCTAAATGCCTCTTCTTGCTTTTCTGTCCAATCCTACTTTTGATCTTTTTTTACCAGATTGTATAACAGTCTAGCTATTACTATGAAATCTTTAATGGACTACCAATAATAATTGGCTGGTCCTAGAAACTTCTGTATATCTTTGACTTCTTTCCAGGTCAGTCATTCTAATACTCTACTAATCTTTTCTTCTTCCATTTTTATTCCATCTGGTCTAATTACTACCTCCAAAAACCTGACTTCCTATATCTTCCACTTATATTTTTCTACTTTTACATACAAATCATTCTCTGTTGATCTTCTCACCACTTTTTCTACTACTTCATTATGTTATTTCTCTTCTTCCATTCCTACTATTACATTATCTATAAAGCTTGCCACTTTTCCAGTATTGATAATATTTCAAAAGATTTCATTCATTATAGTCTGAAAATTTGCCAGTGAGTTCATCAGCCCAAAAAACATAACCATTGGCTTGAATGACTCTTTTAAAGTCATAGATACTGCCTTCTATTTATCTCCTTCATTTATCTGTACATTATTATATCCTCACTGTAGATCTAATTTAGTAAATACTTTTTTGTGCTTATATTTTCTACTATGTCTGAAATCAAAGATAATAGGTAATTATTTTTAATAGTCCACTCATTTAAATATCTTTAGTCCTGTACCATTCTCCTTTTCTACAAAAAACACTAATGTGATTTGAGATGACTTCAAGGGTCTAATATATTCTTTCCTCAATTTTTCTGATATGAACTTATGCACTTCCTCTCTCTCTTCTCTCAACAACAGATACACCTTTCCCTTTCTTGGCACAAACCCTTTTTTTGTTTCTATTGCATAATTCCACAGTTTTATTGTGGGAATTCTTTCACTCTGTTTATTTCCAAATATGTGAATTTAGTTATGAAAGCATTCTGGTACCAGCTTTTTTGCTTCCTCCTCTAATTTTGCTACTTCTTTTTTATCCCAAATCTCCCACTCTTTTCTTCACTTCTATTGTTTTATTCTTTGTTTTTTTTTCCTTTTTCTTTTGCTCCCCCTTCTCTTGTTTCTTTCCTTTTTCTTCTTTTTGCTCTTTCTCTTTTTGCTTTTACTACTCTGATTTTTTCTGCTTCAGTCTCCACTGTTATCCACACTTCTCTAGACATCTCATCTTTTTTACCTCTCCTGTTCTCCAATTGATTTCAGGATTATGGTGAACAAGTCACAGCATTCCCAAAATCACACTTCACTTCTAAACTCCAATCACATCAATCTCCATCTTTTTCCTATGCCTCTGGTGATAAATATTCACCTCTGCTGTGTACTCAATTAGTCCCTCCTTGTTAAAGAAACCATCCACATTCCTCATATATATAGGTCTTTCTATTTTCTTCAACTTAAATTCTTGCTTTCTCACAAACTCAGAACTCATAACCAACCCTATTACTCCACTATCTAATAATACTTCTACTATTACTCCTTCCTATGTATCAGTTCTTTCCAACCCAATCTTTATTATAACTTCTCTTAGCATGTTCCTATTATCCAGACTGCAGCAGAATATATTATTTACTATTCTCCTGAGTATTGCAAATCTGTTATAATTATTGAGACCTAATTAAGAACTATCAGGTCTCTTTCTCTATTTAAATTATCACTATGTTGTCTATTGTCCTGCCTTCCTTCATACTCCAATATCCTCCCTTGTCTTATTATCTCCCTCAGCCTACAGTTTCTTGCAATATGTCCAAAACCTCTACAGTTATAGCAATTCCTTCTTCTATCCACATCTATAGTGTATAGATTGTGCCTAGACATCAATCTTGTATATTGATTTGGGTTTACCATAGTTGTATTAGTCCTTTCAACTTCTTCCACTAGTATAGTGTTAGGAGTACAGCATGAAGTATATATATAGTACTAGTCAAATGTCAAAGCTAAGCTTGACATTGTGCACTTTTAGTGTAACTGGTTCAGTGGTTGGTCTGTTCCCAACATATAGGCCCTGTTATCATTTGTTATAGAGAAGTCTCCTGTATTCTTAGCCAAACTTGAGGCTGTGGCAGTATTTGCTAGAATATCTCTTTGTTCTATCTTGAAGCCTAAGCTCTGTTGTTCCTCTATTTTTACAGCTTCTCCTCATCTCTCTTGCTTTCTTTTCAATTTTTATCTAGATTGATTATGTGTTTATACCATTGATTGATTAACTCTGGTTAGCATTCTACCTCTATAAGTCTTTGCTGGATAGTGTCTTTCATGTCTCATTCTAACTCCTTAATCAGTGGCTATCTCTCATATTTACTATCTTTTGCTACTCTTCTAAATATCTATATAAATTCTTTCATTGTTTACCTCCCTTACTCTAACCTCTTTAGCTCTATTACTTTTGTTGTTTCCTCATCTTATTTTCTAAATTCTTTTTTTAAATCTGCTAAAAAGTCTTCTGTAATTTCATATTCCAAATTTTATGTTTCTAGATTCTCTAACATATTTTATTTCTAGACATCTGCTGATTCTCCCTACATATATAACAAAATTTATTATATCTGTTCTTCTATCATATCTCCCCTTATTCTCATTCTTAAGAATAGCTTATATACTGTTACAAATGCTGAAATCTTTTCTGAACTCCCATTAAACACTTGTGGCTTAGCCATTTCTATACTTGTTCCTATATTGTGCCTAGGTATTGTTACTTCTGTTTTTACTACCTATGCTACCAATAGCACTTGAATTTGTACTTGCATTGCTGCAAGCTATTCTTGTCCCTGTCAGATAATTGTTTGAAAGTTATATTAACTCATATTATATTGTGGTGATGAATTGATAGGTGATAGTGATAATAATAGTAGAGATGGAATAGATAGTAATAATATATATACCAGAAGAATAAAACTGGTGCTAGTCTGAATTGTACTCCAAGCTAGAATCAA
Source organism: Leucocoprinus gongylophorus (assembly GCA_022457215.2). Lineage (NCBI taxonomy): Eukaryota > Fungi > Basidiomycota > Agaricomycetes > Agaricales > Agaricaceae > Leucocoprinus > Leucocoprinus gongylophorus. The sequence continues at coordinate 13,431 of JAJOHK020000266.1, read as the reverse complement.
TCTCTGTAAATACTAATAGGCCTTTTTCCTATTCTATTTAATACTATTTGCTAACTACTTAAATAACTAACTACTATTCTAATTAAAATATACACTATTTTGTTTTGAGAAGGATATTTTACTCTAGACAGGGCCTAAAAGATACCTATCACTTCTCTATATGAACAAATTACAAGGAGACTTGCAGTATAAGGCTTTTACTATTAAAACTAACTGCCATGTCTACATAAAGTAATATATCTACTAAGTGCTAGTAAGCTTTGGTATAAAACAAATGACTAGATTTTCTCCATCTAGTTGATATACCTAGGGCCTAGTAATTCTTCTTAACTAAAAGATGAGTTGTTCTTTGATCAAAGATGATAAGAGAGTGAGTTTGAAAGTGCCTAGTGCTGAGCAGTCTTGAAAGTAGTATTAAGTTCTAATATTATAAATTACTTTATACAGAATTGTCTATTTTATATATACTAGACTATTAGTTTATACTATATTACCATTAGCCTACTCTAAAGGAACATGTGTTTGCCTTAAGGTCAACATATGTTAAACATGCTGTAATGATGTCATCTTTTTCCAGAATATTCTATGATATTTCATATAATATATAATTATGTAGCAGTATAACTATGACAACATTATGTAACTATAACTAATGTATGATACCAAGTTATGTTGTGTAACCATATGTAACAGTGACATGTAATGTCACACTAACCCTAACCCCAAGTTTAAAAATAAGAAAATAAATGAAATGAAAATGAAAATAAGAAATGAAAATAGAATAATTCAAGTTTACCACCTTTAATTCTAATATATAGAATACTAGAGTAAGAGATAGTATTAGTAGTATCAGTTTGCCTATAAAATTCTGTCTGGATAGTAGAATATATAATATTTCAAGTAAGATTGGAGATAAACATATAAGAAAAAAGAAGAAAAATGGAAATAGAATCCTATAAATAAGATATTATAAACAGAATATTTATTGCTTTTAGGGCAAAGGGAACATCATAATTGTTTCTATAGAGTCTTGTATAAAGGAAACCAAGCTTATCAATCTAGAAGGCAGGATTTTGATCACTAGAAATTTAGAAAGTAATTATTCTCTGATAGTTGGTAAAAACTAACACTAGATCAGACATTTCTATAAGAGTTTATAAGTAGGTTCAAAGAGACTCAGAATTGTACTGACCATACATCAACAGATTCTCTAGCAAAGTAGATATTACAATTCTAAGCTTGGCTTAGATTATAACTAAGGCAAAAACTTAAGAAAGAAGTAAGGAGATGATTAATTGGTAAAGTGTAAATATATAAGATTGTATCCACTATTATATATACCTATAAATCATAAGGAATAAGAAAGACATTCTTGAATAAATAATAAGAAGTAAGTGAGGAGAATATAAGGAAACCTCTACTACTACATAAAGTGCTGACTAATACTCCATGAGAATAATGTAAGATACAGTACATATGAATCAAAGATGAAACAAACCCCAACACATGTTTATCATAAGATAATTATTTGTAGAATACAAGACATAGTATTAATTATGTCTTGTATTAATTACAATAGTAGAACTAAGAATAGCTAGGACTTGAAAGTCCAGAAACTTCTTTTTAGCTATCTTATTCACATTAGTAATCTGAGAGAGTGCCAAATTATTCAGTATGTCTTTAAAAGTAAAAACAATGCTAGAATAGATGATAAGAGCAAGAGCCAATTTAATACAGATTTCCTAAAATAAATGATTAGCAGTAAGCTTGGATAAAGTAAAAATAAAGTTGACTATTTGTTATGACTTAGACTCAGGTTTTTAAGTAAAAGAGGAACTTTGTATTAATTAACTTAGACTCAGGTTTTTAAGTAAAAGAGGAACTTTGTATTAATTAACATAAGAGAACTTGGTAGAGTTTCTAGTATAGATGAGTCTACTCTAGTATATGGTCAATACATACTTTATATATAATCTACCCTAAATGTTATAAGTCATGTATTTAAGAATTATAAAATATATAACATCACCTTTCTCCTATGTCTTATGACATTGTGATTGTGATATTGGCTGTTGTGATGTTATATTGTCCTCTTTTACTAAGTTCAAAATAAAAAGAAGAAGAGAGAGAAGTTAAAATAAAAATAAGAGAAACTGAAATAATGAAAGAGAAGTAAAAAAAGAACAAGTTTATTATTCTTAAATCTGATATTATTGCTATCAATGAAAATAATCAGCATAAATTAGGGAGCAAATGTAACTAGCTAGAGTGCAAATATTCAATCTAACTAGTAATAAGCTATTGACATATGTAGAGTGCAAGAAGATCCTGTAGATATAGAGTAATTCACAGATCAGCTTGATTTACAACAGGCCTAGAAGTAATACAATGTTAGCTTACTAGTAAAGTTAGTCAAGCTCTTCTTATTAATAGAAAGTAGCCTAAAAAAGTACTAATTAGAGGTTAAGATAACTAAGGCTTATAATCTGTTGGAAAAACAGAATGTATAGTAGCATGGTAGAGTATGAACAACTAACAACCACTTACCAATAGTAAGTTTTGTGGTAGAAAGCTGAGTAGTGTAAGTAAGATAGAATAAGTAGTAGTAGTGTATTATATGCTCAAAGTGAAAATTTCCATCAATTACTGTATTTGTCACATACTATCTAACATCTGCACTCTTCTCATTCTCTTCCAATGTGGATCACACTCTATTACAATCATCTATCAATCCAAGAACTAAACTCTGTATTTCTCATCAATCTTATGGAGTTCCAAATAACAACCTCTATAGTGCCCAACAATCTAGAGTATGTGTAGTAGTAGAATATTATTAGATTATCACTTCCATATTTAAGAATTTTGGCTACCATATACTGTTTCTTCATCTGATAATTAAATTAGATTGTACTATACTTACTCTAAGTATATCTGAATTTCTTTTCTAAAATATGACCTCATGATAAGTAGGCTAGGCACAGCCATTTTATATTGAAGCCAAGGTTATTTTATCTGCATAGCATCACTTGTTATGACCTTAATCTTAGCTTAGATTGTGACTTAGACAAGACTTGAGAAGAAAAGAGAAGAGTGATCAATTGGTAAAGTATAAAAATACAGGTTGGTATCTACAGCTATATATACCTAAAGACCTTGAGGGATACATAAGGTAAAAACATAAAAAACATGAAAAAACCTCAAATACTATATAAGGTACTGACTGATGATATATAAGAAAGAGACACAGTACAGCCAATTATTGAGTTATAAGGAAGCAACTGCAACATCTGTTGTTTATGAGCAATCCTCCTGTGAAATATGAGGCATCAATCATAACAATGATTGTAATATCACTTCTAGTTTGTTTTCTAATTCCATCTTCTGTTCCAATCTGTCTTTTGTGTTATCTGTGGATAATCCCAGTGAGTGTGATTTGCCCTTGATAGTATTAGCCATACTATTGATCATGGTACAAGCACTTGGATGGAATGCTTTACAACAAGATTAAGGAATCATCCTTATAAGAGAAGATGAACCTTACAATATATATAAACACCATTTTTGGGTATATATAGATATGAAGACCAAAAGCCTGATTTGATACACTTATTTTTCACTGGAAAGCTTCTCTTCATGTATAGTATGCACTTATATGGGAATTCAACAATAGTATGCTTTCTGCAAAAGAATCTAGTTTTGAAAATAGAAATGAGACTAGCTACAAAGTTTATACATGTATTTTCCCCCCATGATTCTATCTTGAGAGTTGGTCTTTCATATAAAATTCATTTTGGGAAACATAGGTGTCATTGCACAAAGGCTTTCCTTCTTCCTCACTTTTCAGTAAATGTGTTAGAATCAGAGTGCAAACAACAAATATTGTATATTGTTGTATCTTTGGAGCCCTAAGAACTACTCTGACAACTTAGGAATTTCCCAGTGAGCTGTAGATAACTGTAAATGGCTAGATTAAAAGGAACTAAAAATGACCCACTTGTGGGCGACTTTAAATGACTAGGAGTCAAAAACATGTCCACAGAGAGTCATACATGTGATCAGGTGATCAAAATGCGTGAAGTTCCCATCAATCTATCGATCGTATAGTATCGAACATTATTGTGTCTCTTCAAGACCAGCGGATCATCAAAGCACCGCCTGAAATCCACTTAGTTGTGAGTGACTGTGCACTGAACCCTTCACTGGAACAATGATTCAGTGAACGAGTGAGAGGGCCACAAGCGAATTTACCGCCACCACTCGTAATGATATGAATGTAATGCGTATGGAGCGAAGGTAATATACGAGTTTAGTGGTAATAAAAAATGTTTTTTCCACAGAACGACAAGAGAACCACACTGTTACGAGACTCATGTCACTCCTTGACTGTGCCCTATACAGCCTCCAGAAAAGAACATCCTGGAGTCCAACTGCAAAATTGTCCATGGTTGTAGTGTATAGCCATTTTGAGAAATATTAAAGGAAAGCAAAGGGAAAGAAGTATGACAAACTTATAGGACTGAAATAAAACGAGGGTAACACTGTACCTGGAGTGTTGACATCCTCGACTACCCTATTCTGTATCCTCTCCACATTGCCTCCTCTTCCAAGAAGAAAATTATTTCAAGGCGATCCTGTGAGGTGATAGCAGCCATAGAAGCTGGGATGAGACAAGACAGAGCATATGGCTAGGTCTGAGGTGATCAGAATTCCATTGTTTTGGGAGCTTTGAAAGAATGAAGTTTACATCCGGAGGATCAGCGCCTGGTGATGGGCGACAGAGGGGAAGACATTGGTCCCTTCCTATTCCCACCTAAAGGTAAGATCGAATGATAGCATCCACATATGCCGTTAGGAATATTCCCACCCGTATGGGAAATCTATGTGATATTTGGAAATTTATCTAACAGAATTAGCTTTGGAAGTGTGTGAGAAGGAATGGGTGTTAGTGCGTTAAAAAGCGAGGCTATACAACTTATCAGAAAGATTAGACATGAAAATTTTCGAATCTCTTGTCACGCTAGTGCTCGTAACTCTTGTCGAGGGAACGCTTTACAATCGCTTTGAAGACGTTCCAAGACACTCCACCTTCGATTTTGTGATTATTGGAGGTAATTTTCTCTGCTCCACTCGAACCAGGCCTCGAGTAACATGCATAGTACAGGCGGTACTGCTGGTAATGCCTTGGCAAACAGGCTGACGGAAAATCCTCTGTTCAATGTATTGGTTCTTGAAGCAGGTCCTTCGTATGTCTGCGTATTTGCTACGATAGCTAAGATCTTATGTCTGAGTAATGAAGGAATGAGGGTGTACTGGATTCTATTATCCCCTTCTTTGCCGAAAAAGTTATCCCGTTCACGCCCTGGGACTGGAACTACACGACCATTCCTATAAAAGAACTCAATAATCGATCGATCACCTATCCAAGAGGCCACATACTTGGTGGATCAAGCTCTGTCAGTGAGTCATTCTTTGAGTCGAACAACAACCCTGATCGTAAATCACAGCGATTTTATTCGGTCAGACTACATGATTTATAATCGGGGTTCATCAGAAGATTGGGATCGCTACGCGTCCATTTCTGAGGATCAAGGATGGAGCTGGGATGCTGTTCAGCAGTACTTCTGCAAGGCATGTCATCTGATTTGCATAACCCTGCAGGGGTTGACGGTTGCTGGAACAGAACGAAAAGTGGACACAACCTGCAGATAACCATAATACTACCGGACAATTCGATCCTACCGTTCACTGTGCCACTGGAATTAATGGAGTTAGCCTCCCTGGCTTCCCTCAAGTGCCTACTGATTCAAGGGTCATTCAAACTACCCAAAACCTTACAGATGAGTTCCCATTCAACCTAGATATGAATTCTGGATTTCATCTTGGAATTGGTGCGCTAATTCCTCATGCGCGGTAGAACTTGCTTGATGACCTTGGGATTTTCCAGGTTGGACTCAGTTAACAATCAGCGGGGGCAAAAGAAGCAGCTCTGCAACTTCGTATTTGGGACCAGATTTCATCTCGCGCAAGAACTTGAATGTCATTTTAAATGCAAGAGTCATTCGAGTACTCAGAACAGGGACGTCACGAGACGGCAAGCCACAGATTCTCGGTGTCAAATTTGTTGATGCCAGGAACACGAGTACGTGTTGCTTAATCTTGCTTAATCTTTCGCCTGGAAAACTGCTTAGATGTGCATCAGATAAGCACTACATTGTGCAAGCTCGGAAGGAAGTGATTCTATCTGCAGGCTCAGTGAACACCCCTCAGCTTCTCCAACTGTCAGGAATTGGTGACCGGTACCAATTATCTTCGTTGAAGATCCAGACCCTTGTTGATAACCCATCTGTTGGTCGCAATCTCTCAGACCATCCACTGGTTTTCAACATATGGCTTGCAAATGTAAATGCAAGTGATACTTTCCAAGCCGCTGAAAGTGACCCCGTACTCGGTGAAAAGCAACTTCAGGAATGGATGAACTCTCATACAGGTCCCTTGGTCTCTTCTTATGAAAATCAGCAGGCTTTCTTGAGGGTTACAGATGATTTTTGGACTAATGCGAGGGATCCAGCGGCTGGCAATCATACAGCACACTACGAGATATTATTCTCTGTGCGTATGGCTCTTATTCTCTTCCAAAAATGTAGCACTGATGATTTTGAACTATAGAATGGTGTTATTCCTGGACTGGTTTCCCTCCCATCCAACGGGGGTTTCTTCAGCACGGTCACAGCTGTCGTGTCGCCCTCGTCTCGTATGTCCAAATAAATCTCCTGACTAGATGGTTAATAAATATCTCTTCCAGGGGGTTCCATAGTGCTTAATACCTCTGATCCCTTCGCGGCACCTCTCATCGACCCTGGTTTTTACTCCTCAGACATTGATTTCAAAATCATGAAGTTTGGAATTCGCAGCGTACAAAGATTCCTCACTGCATCGGCATGGAAGGATTATATTGTTGAGCCCTTGAATGGGATGAATAACACTACCGCAGATAACGACGCAGATCTGGAGGAATACATAAGGTCAAATACTATGACAGTTTTCCATCCTACAGGAACATCATCAATGTCTCCTGTTGGAGCAAATTGGGGAGTTGTGGACCCAGATTTGAGAGTCAAAGGTGTTAGTGGGCTGAGAATAGTTGATCTTAGTGTATTGGTCAGTGCTTTTCCATTGGATTCTTTGCTTTCAGAAATTGATTCATGTTTCTCTTTTTTCCTTACCTTCAAGCCGATAGTACCAGCTGCTCATCCACAAGTGCCCACATATATTGTCGGTGAAAGAGCTGGGGACTTGATAAAAAAGGCATGGAATTCCTCAATTCTGTCGATAATTACAGCTTGATTTGGAGCTCTCGTCTCCGTAATTATGTCTCAATTATTAGGAATACTTGGATTTTCTTTGAAACCTCTTAATCTCCTATATCATAGTATACAATAGCACCTTCTTGTAATTAGGAGATCGCTTCTGTATATCATTAAACTCAAGCCTGCAGCTCACTCGTTCTGACCACTGCACCACTTTAATTGATCTTAGAACTCCTCTATTCATTAAATTACTCTGTGACATTTATAAATCATTGCCTGTTTCACTGTATCTTCATTACACTTTTGTTTTTCCAGACCATAGCATATTGTAGCTTTCATGACTGGAATTACATTACATATACAACAGTGAGATCTGAAACATGAAATTTCCCCAGTCAACTTGTCCATTGTTCTAGAACTACTAGTAGTAGCAAAATCCTGAAACAATTTCTTGATGAATATATGAATCAGTTTGAAGCTTTAGAAAATATGTTACAAATATATCAAATAGAGTTCAAAAGTTTTATACAGAATGCAAGACATTGAATTTTGAAGTCTCTAAGTGTTAGAATCAATGATGCTGGATGTTCTACAGACATTGGTCTTATACAGTAGACATATGTTAGGGTTCATTTCATATTTGTGTTTCATCTTTACTGTATCTTGTGCCTACCTCATGTAGTATCAGTCAATGCCTCATGTAGTAGTGGAATGGAAGCTTTCTAATATTTTTCTTGCTGATTTCACATTGTTTCCTTAAAGACACCCTTCTCTTTCCTCATGGTTATTGGGTATATAGTTGTAGATACAGTCTTACAGAGTACAAACTCTGTAAATCTATCTTGTCATTCTAATAGCTACTACAATAATGACTATAGTAAAACAAAATATAAGTTCTTAATTTCAAAATATTTCTTATTTCTCTTGATATACAAGATAACTATACTATTAGAGTCTTTATTCAGAATATATGCCTCCTCAAAGCTGAAACAAGCATATCTAAACATAAAATTGTTATAATTCAAAATCTTAGAGAGAGTCAATGAAAAGAACCTTATATTAGAGTTAACATAAGAGAACTTGATAGAGAACTCTGTACAGGATTGTTTACCTTATATACCTAAGACTATTGGTCCATGCTCTACTTCAGCCTACTTTAAATAACCATATGTCTGCTTTAAGGCCAGTATATGTGTAATATACTATATAACATAATTTCTTCTAGAACCTTCTACTATCTTCCATTGTGATGTGTAATCCTATGATAGTATAACCATGACAGTGTCATGTGCCATCACACTAACCTCTAACCTAAGTTTCCAAGAATAGAAAATAAAATAAAAATCAGAAAGAAAGAAAAATAAATCAAAGTCCAACTTTTACAACTTTGATAAAAACAATGCTTAAGCTTAAATTAGGCTCAAAATAAGATGTTCTATATCAGATTCACAGATCAAAATAGTTTTAAATGATATATATACAAAGATTTTTCAAATTAACACCTATGTAGTATTTTGTAATGAAAATAGTGAATAGTCACTAAATAGATTTATTTTTTACCAAATTTTAGTATGTTTGGAAATCTTGAACATAAATTTTTTACAACAAGCAAGTACTTAGATACAAAGAGAAAGTGTTATAACTCAAGTCTCAGTGTCACAAACTTCATTCAACTTATATCTTCACAACCAGTGGACCAATTTTTACAAACTAAGTTATACTGGAAAGCCCTAAATGAGGGCTATCTGCATATATGCAGGATGTACAAAAGCAACAAAAAATGACTGAGATATCAGGCCATCAGCAGCTGTAAAAGTTTTGTCTGCTAATATCTCATGAATGACTGAACTGATTCACATGATTGAACTTGCGTTGGGAAGTGCTCATTAATCTGTTTACAACAATATATGATGTGTTTCAAAGCAATAAGTATTGGTAGAGATATAAGCATATCAATATAGTGACATAATTAGTTACCTTCTAAAATTAGCCTGACAGCTGCTATGACAGATAACAGCTCCCATCAGGTACGAGTTTTGATCATGTGATGGCAACAGCTTGCTCATGGACCATCACTCTTTTGTATATATATCTCTATGTCTGAGAGCTAAACCTCAGACTTAACAATGTCAATTATTTCTGTTGATACTTTTTATCATCTGTCAGTCATCATATCCTTGTACTGAACCTTTGAAATACTATTCAGCTCAAGTATCATAACTAGTAAGTATCTTATTTTTGATACTCAGAGTTAAGATAAAAGAATATTCTAAATATTTTTATATTGTTAAATACAGTCTATGCTTGAGAGAAAAAAGTCTAAAGAAGTTTGTGAAGTTTAACAATTATGGAAACTTATCAAGGTTTATGAAGTTTTGGACTTTGATCACAAACTTCACTCAGTTTATATCTCTACAGCTAGTAGACTGATTTTCACAAACTAAGTTGCACTAAAATGATGGCTATCTACACATATGTAGGATATACAAAAGTAACAACAAAAAACTAAGATATCAAGCCATCAGTAACTATGAAAGTTTTATTGGCTATTATTTCATGAATAGCTGGATAGATTCATATGATTGAACTTATGTTGAAAAGTGCTCATCAAACTATTTATGACAGCATATGGTATATTCCATAGCAATAAGTATTTATAGAAAAACAAGTATATCAATATAGTGATATAATTAGTTATATTCTAAAATTAGCCTGACATCTGTTATGATAGGTAATAGCTCCCATCAGATATAAGTTTTAATTATATAATGAAAATAACCTGTATATAGACCATCACTCTTTTGTATATATATCTCTGTATCTGAGGGTTAGACCTTAGATCTAATAGAATTATTTATTATCAATTTTCATCTTTTTATCATAAAAATTGTATTGATCTTTATTATTATTATAATAATTATTGAACTTTTGAATTACTTCTAAACCTATAAGAGTGCACACAAGGTTTAGATATTATAAATAAGTGAGTGGTTTAGTTTATTTTGTGATAACTTTTCAAAAAAATCTTGGCTTCAACTTATGTGTTGTATCTCATACTAACCATAGAGTTGCAATTTTAGAGAAAGGTCTTGGAAAATGGAATTGAGAGTTATAAGAAGAGGAGTAAGTATATTACTATTAATACTGGAGCTGGGTGTTAACTTTTGTTGATTATTAGGCTAGCTATTATAGAGTAAATACCAGTTTTAAATATATAAATAAATTAAAGAAGTAATTAAGTGGAGCTCTGAGTAGATGTTTCTGTAGTGAAATACTAAAAGAGATTTAGGTTGGGTAAAAGAAAACTCTTCTGTAAAGAACTGATCATTTGTAGAGTTTGAGAAGAAATAACTCTGTTATAAAAACAAGTCTGAATACCTATATGAATTTCATGCAAATAAAACCAAATATTCATAGGTTTTTGATACCAGAATATCTATATTAGAGATTAATATAGCTTGGAGTTTGGACTATGATATATATTTAGTCTACTCTAAATACTATGAATTATATACAAGGTCAATATATAGTAATCATATTATTATGATGTCATCATTCCAAAACTTTCTACATGTTATATAATATTGTAACTATAACCATAATATGTGTGATAAACCTATGATATTTGTGTAATGCTATATTACTATTCCTTAACTAAGTCCAAATAAAAAGTCAAATAGACAATCAAATTAAAATAAAATAAAAAGAGAAGAAAACAAAAATATACTAAGAGATATGTAGAACACTCTTAGAAATAAGAGTAATAAATACAGAGATGAACTAAAGAGTATTATAAATAAATAAAATCAACTTTTTATTAGAATTAAGCATTTAGTCAGCTAACATAAGATATATAACATGATAAGCAAGCAAGTAACATACCTTTGATTTAAGCCATTCTATTGTTTCTTTCAGGATTGTAACTGCCTTATAAGCTTTTTCTGAAATACTTAATACTAGTAACGTCTTATACATCACAAACTAAACCACCTCTATCAGTATCTTTCCATATGGAATATAAATAATGTGCTTAGCCCAGAATTAACATGAATATACAAGAATAGGAGAGATGAGAAACTTACAAATGACCAGAATGTTCTTATCTAAAGTTTTCAAGCTATATATTGAAATAGAGTGCTGATGATTCCATAGTATTCAAATAAATCACAGTAAGCTAATATTCATAATACTAATTTTCTGCTATGGTTCTTCAGATATCTCCAATAGATGAAGTTCTCTTATCTTCTTCATGTGTTACACTTTATTTTGCTGACATTTTTTTGATATCATTTCTTATCCTCAGTGTTATGATTCAAGACTCAAAGTGTTAAGTCAAGAAACAACTCTTGTATTGGAGTGACACAAGAGAACTCGATAGAGTTCCTAATACAAAGTAGTCTACCTTATATACTATTACCCATGGTCTGTGCTAGCTACTGTGCACCCTACCCTAAACAACTATGAGTATAACGTGAGGCCAGCATGTGTTATCTATGTTGTATGATGTCACTTTATTCCAGAACCTTCTACTTTATTCTCTCAAGTCCCATGATCAGTCTTGTGACTACACCATCACTTTGTGACTGATGTGACAGCGTGACTGATAACCCCTAACCCGAGTTGTTCTAAAAATAGAAAAATGAAAAAGAAAAATGAAAAGAAAAGTAAAATAAAAATGAAAAGAGAAAATAAAATAAAGTCTACCGTCAATGATCTTGACACTCAGCCACCAATAGTTTCTCTTGATCAACTCAAGCATCCTTTGTTATTCTAGATGTTCTATATCTGCTTGTTTATAGTTTTCTTGTAGAATTTGCTCTCATATCTTCTGGTTGTTTGGAATATATATCCTTCCTTCTATATAGACTACTCTATTATTCTTCCATGCTTGTCCTTCTTCATTTTCTAATTCCTTTTGCACCTCCCGTTCCCTGGTATTGTTTCTTTGGATTTTGTCTAATAATATAGTTTCTTCTACCATTTGGTTTCCTCTGAATATTATCACTTTTGCTTTTTATATTCATCCTTCTCTTCATTTTCCTTGTCCAAAGCTCCTCTTTGAGCATTTTGATGTCCTTGTTATTATCTTTTGTGTCTACCTAATATTTTCTGGATAGAATGTCCACTCTTGTATTTATATTTTCTGGGATATATCATAGAATGAAGTTATAGTTTTGTAATATCAAATACCATCTTGCTTGCTATCTCTTAAGTTCATGTAGTTCTCAGAAATACTTGAGGTTCTTATAGTCTGTCCAGACTTCGAATTTCTCTATAACATCTAATAGATGTTGTCTCTATTTTGTTAAAACTTTCACTATGACTAGTAATTTCTTGTCATATATCTTGTAATTTCATTTGGCTACTTGTATTATCCTTGATAAAAATGTGATGAGTTTCCATTTCTCTTCCTATTTCTGGGATAAGACTCTTCCAATTGCATATCATGAATTATTGGTTTCTACTCTGAATATTCCTTCTTTATTTGGTAGCACAAGTATTAGTTGACTTGTGATTTTATTTTTCAATTCTTTAAATATCCTTTTGTATTCTTCTTCCTATTTACATTTTATCTTTCCTTTGAGTTCATTGAGAAGTTTTACTATATAACTGAAGTTCTTAATAAAGCATCAGTAGAAACTTACAAACCCTAAGAAGCCTTCTACTTCTTTTATCTTGATAGAAGTCTTCCATTCTTTGACAGCCTTGACTTTGTTATTTTTCATTTGTACTTCTCCTTTTCCAATTACTGTCAAGATCGTTAATGGTGGACTTCATTTTTTTATTTTCTCTTTTCACTTTATTTTATTTTCTATTTTTAGAACAACTTGGGTTAGGGTTTATCAGTCACATGGTCACATCAGTCACAAGTTGATGGCGTAGTCACAAGACTGATCATGGGACTTGAGAGAATAAAGTAGAAGGTTCTGGAATAAAGTGACATTATACAACATGGACAACACATGTTGGCCTCATGTCATATACATAGTCATTTAGTGTTATGATTCAATGCTCAAGGTGTTAAGCAAAGAACTAACTCTTGTATTGAGTGACACAAGAGAACTCGATAGAGTTCCCAGTACAAAGTAGTCTACCTTATATACTAATTCTCATGGTCCGTGCT
>JAJOHK020000265.1:0-32219 GCA_022457215.2 Leucocoprinus gongylophorus | reverse complement strand
ATATCATTGGAAATAGTTTGATAAGAACTTTCCAACATAAGTTTAATTGTGTAAATCTGTTTAGCCATTTATGAGATATTAGCAAACAAAGCTTTTACAGTTACTGATGGCCTGATATCTCAGTTGTTTGTTGTTACTTTTGTACATCCCACATATATACAGATAGCCCTTATTCAGAGCTTTTTAGTGTAACTTAGCTTGTGAAAATCAACTCACTGGTTGTGAAGATACAAGCTGAATGAAGTCTGTAACACTATAGACTATAGTCTGTATACACTATGACTTATCTATTCTAAAGTCAATGTGCTTTCTATAAAGCCAATATATTGTTATTATACTATATGATATTATTTACTTTAAAATCTTCTACAACTTTTTATATATTATATGATCATGTGACTATTATATATGATATTACATTATACTCTTTTACCTAAATTTAAAATAGAAAAGAAAACTAAAAAGAAATTAAAAATAAAAATAAAGAATAAAGAAAAGAGAAAATAAAACTTTGTATTAGATTAATATAAGAAAACTTGACAGAATTTCTAGTATAAAACTATTTATCTTATATATTATAATCTGATAATCTATGCACAACTATATCTTAAAGGTTATATAGTATATAAGACTAATATATTATAGCTATATTATTATAATATTATCTATTTTAAAACTTTCTATAATTTTTCTCTATGTTATATAATATTGTAATAGTAACAGTGATATGTGTAATAAATCTATAATAGTTTTATTATACTTTGTGACAATTGTAACCATCACATATGATATCATATCACTACTCTTTAGCTAAGTCTAAATAAAGAAAATAAAATAAAACTATTTAGCAATCTTTGTTTCTACTCAATACTAATTATTTTTCAAAAATAGAGTTGAAGCCATACTGATAGGAGTTAAAAATGGAAAATATTATTAAATTTATAAAAAAGATGAAATCTATACTCTAAGAGGTAAGGTTTGTAATTTGAAAGTCACAAGATAATATAACAAAATACTATAACTAGTAATATATCTTTTACTTTTATTTTTTATTTTAAAGTAATAACAAGGTGTTTCTTAAATATCTCATGTTATGGTAACTACTAGTCAAAACAACCAATAAACTACTTAAATAAACTTATAAATGAAGTATCTTATAAGAATCATAGGAAAACTTAACAAGAATTCTGTAATGCATTCCTATGCTATTTATATAGTAGATACATGGTCCATGCTAAAAATAAATAATCCTACCCTAAAGTTCATATGTTATTTATAAGTTTACCATACTATTACCACAAAACAAACATATTATAACTATGATTTTGATATCATTATTCCAGTTTCTTCTATTATGTTCCAGATCTATAACATCACATCATGTGACCATGGTCATATGCCTCTTTATCATTCAAAATAAAATATTCAAGTTCAAGTATATTATAATAGTACTCTTTTCTCAAGGTTTTGCTTCTAGAAAAACTTGCCTCCCTTTCTATCTTACTCAACTTCTCTCTAACTTCTTCAAATACTCATCTTCAAATTTTCCATTGTTCCACCAAAACAAAATCTTTGCTGTATACTCTTCATATCTCTTTCTCTCTAATTTCTTTCTCAAAATCTTCTACTACTAAGTCTATTATATTTTATAAATTTTATAACTCTTCCCAAGTGTCTTCTTCTACTGTATATTGCCTTCACCTAACCAAATACTTTGGCTTCTCTCTTATATCTCTTCTATTTAATATCTTCTCAACTTCATATTCCTTTTCTTTGTTTATTTCTACCAGAGAAGGTAGAATCTTTTTCTGTCCTTCTATCTGCTCTTGATACAATAATATTCTACCCATATTAACCACCAGGTGAATTTTCATTGACACTGTTAACTCCAAATCCACTGCATTCTCTGATATAATTTTCTTTATTTTGTAAGATTCCACAAACTTCTCCATTAACTTCTTTGTCTTTCTATTTCTCATCTGCCATATTAAATTCTTTGTACTCAACAACACCCTATCTTCTACTTTATACTCTACTGCTTTCTTTTTATTTCTATCCACATATTTTTTTATTTCCTCTTATAATTTTTTCAACATTGCTTTCACTTCCTCATATATCTCCTTCATTTTCTTCACAAATTCCTCTACTTTTGCATGCTTCCCTATTTTGAAATGCATTCTTAACTCTTATCCATAGTTAATCTTGAATGGTAATAACTTTGTCACTGTGTATATCTTATTGTTGAAGGCAAACTCTACAGTTGCTAACTATTCTAACTAATTGTTTTGTCTCTAATCAATGTACATCCTTAAGTACTACTCCAGCTCTTAATTTGTCCTCTCCATCTGTTCATCTGTCTGTGGATGAAAAGCTATTAATAGCTTTGTTTCTATCCCCAACATTTTGTTCAACTTCTTTATTAATCTTACTACAAACTGAGGCCCTCTATTCAAAATTACACTCTCTGGTAACCTATACAACTTTCATATATTATTTCTGAATAACCTTACTAACTCTTCTACTGTTATTTTTTCTGTTGTCATAATTAAATGCAACATTTTCAAAAACTTATCACATACTACCAAAATTGAATTGTTGTAACCTCTTAATACTAGTAACTTTATAATAAAGTGTATTAATATATATTGCCATGGTTGCTCTAGCACTGTATTCAGTCTCAACTTTCCTACTGGTATCTTTGCTCTATTCTTCACCATCTGATACTGGTTATATCCTTCTATATATCACTTCACTTCTTTTGTAACTCCTGGCCACCAATAATTTCTAGTAACCAACTCTACTATATTCTATTGTTCTCTATGTCCTGCCATTGATATATCATAATGTAGCTAAATGATTTCCAATCTCAAACTCTCATTCTTTAGAACATATATCTTTCTCTCTTTTAGTACTAATTTATCTTCAATCTACCACTCATTTTTCCTCAATACTTTGACCCTAGCCTTTTTTATCTCCTCTACCACCTTTACTACCTCATTATTCTTTGCTTCTGATTTTTTAATCTTCTCTATGATTTCTTCCTTAGCCTTTTCAATCAATAACTGTTCTTTTTCCATTGCTCTAATTTCTAACCACTTTTTTTTTCAACATTACTTGATTTTATTATCTCTTTTTACACCTTGTGCACAATCTGCTCTCCTGTTTAAACTATTTGCTTGTTCCATACTTTTTCCAGCTACATATTTCAAAGTGAAATCAAATCTTAACAAGTATAATGTCTATCTGGTCTGTCTTTGATTTAACTTCTAAGCCTTTATCAAGTACTCTAAGTTTTTATAATCCATCCAAATTTCAAACTGACTCTTGGCTCTTTCTAAGAAATATCTCCATGCTTCTAGATATCTGATAATCACCAACATTTCTTTATTGTAAATTTCATAGTTTCTTTTAGTCTTATTCAGCAATTTAGAAATATAAGCAACTGGCCTCTACTTCTTATCCTTGTATTTCATTGACAACACTCCTTCCATAGCAAAGTTTAATACATACACCTCTACTCTTATCTTCTTGTCCAAGTCTGGTATTATCAAGACTGGCTCTGTTATAAATCTCTCTCTAACTCCTCAAACACTTTCTACTGTCTTTCTTCCCAATTTCACTTTACATCTTTCCTCATCATCTCATGAAGGGGTTTTGCTATCTTTGCAAAATCTTTAACAAACCATCTATAGTAGTTTGCCAATTCTAAAAACTTCTGCATATTCTTTACACTTCTTGGCACCAGCTAATCCACTACTTCTTGAATCTTTTCCTTCTCCATCTCTACCCCATCTGGTCCTATTACAACTCCTAGAAACACAACCTCTCTAACCTTTCACACATATTTTTCTGATTTTACAAATAAATCATTTTCTACCATTCTTCTTAATACTTCTTCCACAATATCATTGTATTCTTCCTCTATCTCTATTCCCACTATCACATCATCAATAAACACTATTACATCTCCTACCTCTATTATATCCCTAAGCAAATCATTCATCATTGCCTGGAAAGTTGCCAGTGAATTTGTCAATCCAAAGAACATTACTGTTGGCTCAAAGTTACCCTCTGGCATTGAGAATGCTACCTTCCACTCATCTCCTTCCTTTATCCTCACATTGTTGTACCCCCACCTCAGGTTTATCTTTGTAAACTTATCTATTAAATCTGAAATCAGTAGCAATGGATAATTGTTCTTAATTGTTCAACTATTTAGATATCTGTAGTCTTGCACCATCCTCTTCTTCCCATTCTTCTTTGGCACAAAGAACACCAGTGACATTTGTACAAATATACCTCTTCCTCAACTAATTCTTAACAAACTCCTGAACCTCCTCCCTCTCTATTCTTGACAATGGATATATCTTCTCCTTTTTTGGAACAAAACCTTCTCTAAGATCTATAGCATAATCACATATTTTCCTTGTTAGCATTCTCTCTAACTTCTTTTTCTCAAACATCTTTCAATACTTATAGAACCTTCTAGGAACCATTTTCTCCACCATCTTAATTTCTATCCCCATTTCTTCCTTAACTATTGGCTTTCTAAATTCTTTCTTTTGTTCTTTCTGTATCTTTCCTTTCTTCTGCTCTTTCTTCTTTGTTTTTGCTATCCTAGCTTCATTTGTTTTGTCTTCCACTACTTTCTACACTCATCTGGACATCTCATCATCTTTACCTCCCCAGTCTTCCAATCAATTTCTGAATTGTGATATGCTAACCATAGCATCTCTAATATAATGATCTATTTTTGTCTACCTATTACATCTATCTCTGTTTACTCTTTATGCCCTTTAAAAATAACTCCACCTCTACCATATGCTTGATTAGTCCCTCATGATTGAAAGTACTATCCATATTTCTTAAATTTCCTAAACTTATTCTTCCTTACAAACTCTAAACATATTACCAGTCCTGTTGCTCCACTATCCAACAATGCTTCTACTACAATTTCTTCTTCATCCTCTTCTTGCTTCAGCTCTATTTTTACTGTTACCTCTCTTAATGTTTTCTCTCCTTTTACTTTTCTTACTTTCACTGATCTCTCCTTTCTTTCTTTCAATTTTTCCTCTTTTAAAATTGTCTTTCTATCTTTGCTTATCTCCCTTCCACTATCTTCTCTTATATCCATTACTCTATTCTTCAGTACTTCAAATCTATTTAAGGATCTCTATATTGGTCTCTCTTTCTATCTATTCTCTACATTTCTATAGTAATAGGCAATATGCTCAAATCTCCTACAAACAAAACATTTTCACTCTGTCATTACCTTTTCCCTATTTACCTCTCTTCTTCTTTCCCATGCTTTCTGTCATTTCCACTCTCTCTCTGCTCTTCTTTCTTCTCTCACTCTTATCTCTTCCACTCTTCTCCACTCATTATTTAATCTCTTTTTCTTTTTCTTCTTCTATTTTCTTTATTCTTCTTTGTTCTTCTTTCTCTCATCTTTCCTCATGTTTTCTTCTCCTATTTTCTTTTTTCTGCTTCTTCCTCCTTTCTTCTTCCTTTCTTTTCATTATTCTCTAATAAATTCTTCCATATTTACTAATATTAACAATTTATATTGCTAAAATGTCTAACAACCTAAGTACTGTTCTTTTAAAAGATTTTTCTGTAAGTGCTAACCAGTATTCTTCCTATCTGACCTCATACTATTTACTGACTATCTATCTACTATCTTACTGACTACTGCTCTAATCAAACTGTTACACTAATATCCCTAAGAAGGGAATCCCTAAACTAGATGCTTTCTTACTGGATAATATCACTTCTCTATGTATACTAATCACAAAAAGACCAACAGCAGAAGAATTCTACTACAAAAAGACTACCTAACATATAAAAGGTAATATGTATAACTACACCAGTAGACTTTGGTATAACTAAACAACTAAGGTTTTCCTGCCTAGCTAACATAGTTCTTAAGTCTAGAGCCCAGCTGTATTTCCTTAACTAAGAGACAGTGTTATTTCTTAGTTAAGGATGAGTAAAGAGTAAAAAAAAGGAGACTGTGTAATGCAGTATCTTTGGAAACAGTTGAGTTCTGTTATTGTGGCAACTATTAGTCAAGATAACCAATAAACTATCTTATAAATAAAGTATCTCATAGAGATTACAAGAAAACTTGATGAGAAGTTCTCAATGCATTCCTATGCTATTTATACAATAGATATATGGTCCATGCTAATAATAAACAACCTTACTCTCAAGTCTATACATTATTCATAAGTCTATTATACCATTACTACAACAGTATTCTACCAACTATTTATATAAAGTCCTCATGGTTCGTGCTATGACTTCTCTATGCCTACCCTAATGTCTATGCTCTGTCCTCATATCCATTACTCATCCACCATGTATATTTCTCAAGGCTACTATGCCATGTCCATATGCTCTGACATCATACTCTTTAATCTCCGTCATACATATATGCACCATGTATACACCATAAGAAACCTATGTCTCTTGATGTTATCCTAACTCTAGACTCTTTCCAATTCTTTTAAACCCTAAATCCTTTCAGACTGCTCTAGACTACTCTTGGCTACTTTTAGGCCTATGACATCATATCATGGCCATAAGGTAAACATACTATAATCATGTCCTTAATATCATTATTCTAGTTTTTTCTACTATGTTCCAGATCTATAACATTACATCATGTGACCATGGTCACATGCCTCTTCATTGTTTAAAAGAAAAAATAAAATCAAATTAAGAAAATCAAAATAAAATATTAGAGTTCAAGTATACTATGGCATCTTAGATATTTATAATATATAATTTTATTCTTTTTCTATTTTAATTTTAATTTTTAATTTTAATTTTCTTTACATTTAAACAAAGAAGTATAATATGATGTTATGATGGGCATATATATCACAAAGTGTGATACATGTTACATTCACATGTTATACTACTATATAATATAAAGAAAATTGTAAAAAGTTTTGATCAAACTTTAAGATAGTAAACTTAGTTTTTTTCATTCATACTCCTATCTTATATAGTAGTATCTAGTAGTAAATTAACAAATATATTGTTTCCTATGAAACTTAATACTCACATTACTCCAATTACTCTCAATTGCAACCAAATAGATATAGAAGTAGACACTCTGAGAGGAAAGTCAGTGTCATCTAATATCAATGGCTTAAGAGAGATATCAGCACACTCTAACATTTTGTTTATTCATTATGTTGAAAGAATAGAGATTTAAAGCAATAATCTATTATAGACAGATTAAGTTAAGGAACTATGTATATCTGAAGACTTTTTGCTCTTCTACATATCCCTAAAGAAGGATAAAACAATATTCAAGACAAGGTGAATATAACTAACAACATACTCAATCTACAAGGAGAAAGCATATCTAACTATAACATATACATAAGTGTCTCTTGAAGTTCAAATATATATGGTCTTCAAGGACCTGAATCCTCCTCTATTCTATATAGAAAAAACCTTCCAGCTGAAACTAATTCATGGGATAGGAATACTCTTCCTATTTTTCTTTTTAGCACTACAGAATTCTTGGATATCAACTCCAAGAATATCTTTATATCTTTTCTTCATATAGCTGATTTTATATATAACAGAAAATTGGCAGAGAGAATAGAAAAAGACTTTTTATATCTCTCTAATATTGGGAAGGCTGCTTTGTCCTTTATTTAATCCATCTATAAAGCTGGGTGGGATTTCTTAAAGGCTGATAAGCATAATAGAATATTCTGTCAAATTTTATATTCAAGTTTTCTTTAAGAAATACAAGCTATAGCTCAACTAAGAAGAATAAAATATCAAACATAGGAAAGAAAGCTGAAATCACCAGAGTTCTGCCTTCCATTCCTCCTAGACTAAGAGAAGAAATTCTAAAGAAATCAAAATTCTTCAAGAACAAAGATAAGAATTCTGCAGAAAAGTATAACAATAAAGATAGACAATCATACACATAAGTATCATCCCCTAATGTTAGAGAGATCTTAAAGATTAAAGAAAACTTTCCTAATATCTTATTAAAGAAAGTTGAGGAAATTCACAAGACACTTAATGATGCTAACAAACCCAAACTAAGAATCAACATGACTACAAAGAGGCTATCTAAACAACAGATTATTGTTCTCATGGGAGCTAATAACATTTCCAAGTTTATGTTTTCATTAGAAGACCACATTGCTAACATTAATAGAGCATTGAAAAATATCAAATCTGAAATTATGGCTGACTTTTTATACTATAATTATCAAGGTCTTATCATTACTACAAATAAGACTGCTTTTCAGTTGGATCTCAGCACAATTGAGAAATACATCAAGAATATTGACTTTATTAAAACTGAGGACATTATGGCCTCTTGTCTCCTACAATCCAAATCCTATCTCACAATTATAGGTATTCCTTATATTAAAGAAAATACTAACTCTCCTATCAATTTTACTAACATTAAAAAGATTATCCAGTTCACACATATCTTCAACAATGTGTACTTAGTATCAAAACTACATATTATCAAATCATCACCAAAATATAACATGGTAGTTGTCTAGATCAATATATGGGATGTACAAAGTGGTATCAAAGCTAAATATTTGATTAACAGATGCTTCAATGTTGGTATTATATTGTCACAGCTAGAGAAGCAAATATAAATCCTAGTATCAGTGTAAAAATTGCTAGAAGTGGGGACACACAACATTTGTATACCATGCTCAGAGATCAAGATGTGTCAAGTGCAATGGTCTATACAAAGTTAAACACTATAGATACTTTGCCTAGTGTTGTAAGGCAAATTTCAAGATCAACTCTCCTTGATTGGAGATAAAACATGGTAAACTATACCCTTATAGCTTCAAATGCTTAAACTGTAAGAACAATCACCAAGACAACTCTCATACTTGCCAATTCTGAGGACACCACTTTAATAAGAAGTATCATGCCAAGAAATATCAAGAACTCTGAAACATCAGAAATAAATTAATTTTCTCAGCTATGAACAGTAACCAGATATGATTTTAAAGAACCTTAAGATTTTTTTACAGAATGTTTGAAAGAACAGAGCTCTCACTGATACTATTTTGGGAACTAATAACAAATTTGATATTCTTTTCATTCAGAAACCCCCATGGTCATTCATTCACACCATTCTTATAGTTAAGAAGGAGACAAAGTAATAGGCATTCTGAATTATCCTAATTGGCTTACTTTTTCTAGGCTTTTATCCAAAGAAGATAACTATTCAAGAGTTATTTCATATATTAACATTCAACTTTCTCATTTGTATTTTTCTCTATGAAAGGATATTTTTAATCATAAAGATGTCTACTGTTTTTTGTCCTTTAATAATGGCAATATTTTCTTTATGATTAACATTTACTCTGATAATCCCCATTCAGCTTTAAAATATCTCAAGGATACCAAAGCTAATCTTCATAATGTTCTAGTCATGGCTAGTGACTTCAATATTAGAGACAGTGACTGAGATTTATCATATCTGTTTCATTCAATTCATAGTAATATTTTATTTGACATTGCTAATTTATTTAGTCTTAAGCTCTCACATTCAGTCCAACAAGTCTCTATGAGGTACTCTGACAATGACCATGACTCAAATTTAGTTATCAACCTCATCTTTCTTTATTTTATGTCTATTGAAATCAACAACAACAACATTTTCCCCAAGCTTCATTATTCTTCAGATCATGCTTCTTTAATGGTCAACATCTCTATCATTGAAGAGTTTATTCAAGACAAGTAATGCACCATTATTAAGAATAGTGAGGAAGAAGACAATGACAATTTCATTTCTAAACTAATCAAATTGATAAGTACTATAGATATTTTATCTATATCCAAGAAAGAATTACTCAAACTTATAGTTAAAGAATATGCAAGAATGTCTGAAGTCATCTGGTATAAATTCTCACATTGTATCAATATTACTAAGTACTCCAAATTATAGTGGAACAATAAGTGCCAAACAAAATTAGTGAATTACAGGTCATCCAAATAAATCAAGAATTAGAAGGTGTTTAAAGAGGTCATCAAGAAAACCAAACAAGCATTTTTTGATGAAAAGATTCACAAAATTATGTCAAAAAACTAAAGATCTTGGAATCTTATAAATTGGGTCAAAAAGCACAAGTTACCAGCTATTGAAGCTCTACAGTTCAATGAACAACCATGCATTGAGATCAACAATCTCTAGCATACTTTATACTGAATATTTATCTTAACTCAATATCATCAGGTCAATCTAAATATCTTAGATAAATTATCACTGAAACAAATATTGTAATGGCCATTCTTCTTGAAGAAAGAGTTTAGAAATATCATCAATAAATGTAATAACTTGTCTATACATGGCCTAGACAAGGTGTCATGAAAGTATCTTAAATATACTGTCAAAGACAATAGATGTTTAAATAACATTGTTAATACTGCTAATGCATGTATTAACTTAGGACATTAACCATCACACTTCAAATCATTATTGTCAATCATTATTCCAAAGCCTAATAAGGCATCTTATGACTCTTCTAAATCCTTTTATTCTATTGTTCTCTTAAATACCTTAGAAAAGCTGATTGAGAAAGTTATTAGTAAAAGACTCTAATTTTATTTGATGTCTACAAACTTTATTCATTCTAATTAACTTGAAGGACTCAAACAATACTTCATTATAGATATGAGTGTTTTTCTTATCTACCTTATTCATTCAGAATAGATTAAGAATGTTTAAACAAGTACTTTGGCCTTTGATATTGTCCATTTTTTCCATCTCTCAACCACTAGCTACTCTCTCACATTTTGAATAAAGCTAGTTTCAATTCTAAAGTTTCTTCCTTTTTTCTGGCTATTTAGTTGGTAGAAAAACACAATATCTATAGAACATTTTTATTTCACTATTTTTCAATGTCAATATAGGTATAAAACAAGGCTTTGCTCTATTTCCAATTTTATCTGCTTTCTACATCTCTCCTATTTTTCATATCTTCAAAAAAGAGCTAGAAATCTAAAAATTCCTGTCTCATTTCTATCATTTATAAACAATAGAATTTTTATTTCTCAAGAGAAATATTTTGAGAAAATCAATTCACATCTCTTTTGTAGCTATTATAACATAATCTCTTCCCTACTAAATCAGTTTGAACTTGTCATTGAACATGGGAAAACTAAAGTATTTCATTTTTCCAGATCATATAGTCTCTTCAACCCTCCTCCTTTGGATTTCAGTCATATTAGAGGACCCATTCTTTGTCCTAAAGATTCCTAAAGATATCTTGGGTTTATTTTTGACAGAAAATTATCATTTCAACAACATGTCAAGTTACATTCAAACAAAGTATTTTCCATGGTCAATAGTATGAAAATGCTAGAAAATTCTACTTGAGGTTTACTCCCTCATCAGAAATGACCTCTCTATAGAACTTGTGTTCTCCCTATCTGTCACAAACTTCATTTAGCTTATATCTCTACAACTAGTGGACTGATTTTCACAAACTAAGTTGTATTATAAAGCTCCAAATGAGGGCTATCTACATATGTGCAGGATGTACAAAAGCAGCAACAAACAACTCTGAACAGATTTGCATGATTAAACTTGCATTGGAAAGTGCTCATCAATCTGTTTTCAACAATATATGATATGTCTCAAAACAATAAGTATTGGTAGAGATACAAGTATATCAATGTAGTGACATAATTAGTTACCTTCTTAAATTAGCCTGACAGCTGCTATGACAGATGACAGCTCCCATCAGGTATGAGTTTTGATCATGTGATGGCAACAGCTTGTGCACAGACTATCACTCTTTTATATATATACCTATGTCTGAGGGTTAGACCTCAGACTTAACAACATCAATTATCATCAATTATTTCTGTTGATACTACTCATTACCTATTATCATTATCTCCTTATACTGAACCTCTGAAACACCACTAAGTTCAAGTATTACAACCAGTGAGTAGCTTATTTGTGATACTATCACTCTTTATAGTTTTCTTCTTTGGCACTTCAATAAATTCCCTCTCATATACCTACTTAGAGAGCTCAGAGAAATGTAACAAAGAGCTACTTTGTAGATATTAGGTGCTTTTCATATCTCTCCTACTCTGGGAATTAAAGCTATTGCCAACTTAATCCTTATTCATTTACATCTTCAGAAACTCAGCAAAAGATATTAGTTCAGAACTTTTACCCTTTCCACCAATTATGCTATCAAATATCTTCTTGAAAGCAGACATGCTATAACTCCAATCATCATTGTCTCTTTTTAGAAAACATGACCTTCAAGCAAAGGTTAAAAATCAAGAGTTTTATTGTTAATGCTAACAATTATCTCAATAGTATCTTCCTATCTTTTGACTTTCTTAATAGTAAATTCTTTCCAGGATCTAGATTAGTTGATATTTTCTCTAGTTGTTTTTCATTTTATTAGGCAGATTGTAAAGACAAAGAAACCAAAGCCCCTCACCTTTGCAAACTCAACAATATTGTTTTTAATATGTCATCCTGTTCCAATTCAATTATCATTGTTTCTGACACAAGTATCAAAAATAATATTACCATTTCTATTGTGCATATCTATTTGTATTCCAACCCCATCAAGAAAACTCTTCATCATGCTATTAGTATCACTTTTTCTAAAGCCAAATTATTCACCATCAAGTATAGCATTAATCAGGCCATTTAATTTCCTAAAGTCTTTTGCATTATTGTTATTACTAATTCAATCCATACAGCACATTGGATTTTCAATTCATCTGTTTATCCATACCAACAATAGTTGATTACTATTTCCAAAGACCTTTAGTTATTCTTCAACAAACATCCATTAAACTACATCAAATTCTAGGATTGTCCAAGTTATAGTAAATGGCACTTTCACACATTGGTTGATAAAGAAACAAAGAAATTCAACCTCACACTTGTTGTAGTACCAAAGTTGGAAGCCATAGAAAGTGATAGAAAGAATGCAACTTCTGATAAGATATTAGATCACAAGTCAAATTTCCAAGGATTTTCATACACTTGATGGTTGAAATCACCTTGTTTGCATAGTAATTGATGTGGTGGTAAAAAAATAGTTTTCTATTGAAGTAGAATCCCAAATATTTTCATTTGTTCTTAAAAAAAAGTATAGAACTTCTCAAATCTGAGAGGCTGAGTGAAGAAGGGTTAAACATGCCAGTAGACCTAGAAAAATGGAACATCTCTATTTTGTCATGTTTGAGAATAAGACTAAATTTTTTTAGAAGAGAAGCAGTAACTCTATAACTACAAAAGAGAAAATTATTTAAAATTGTTAGAGATTTACTTTGTGCTATGAGAAGTCCATCATCAACAAAAGATAGAATAGAAACAGGAATTTTTAAGATTTTTAAATGTTTTTCAAGAATGTAAGGAACAGGAGCTAAGTATAAAGCAGATAATAAAATGGGAGAGAGGATAGAGCCATTGAAAAATGAAGATGAAAAACTGTTTCAAAAATACCAAGTCTTGCTTCCTACTAAATAATTAGAAAAGAGATGTACAACTTTGAGATCAAATCCAGTCTTTCTAAGAATTAATGAGAAAAGCCAATGGTTAAGGGATGGAAAAAACTGAGCAATATCAAATACAAGAGTACTTGTCATAGTCTGTTTGACCCATCCCAAATGGATAAAATGCATAAGAGTAATGCTTACATCAGATGTTGATCTTCTCATACTATTATTCTCATGTAAAACATCATAGGATTTTGACAAGAAGAATAAATGCAAAAATATTATTAAAAGCTGGCAAATGATTTTTCAAGCATTCAATTTCAAAGGCAAACACTTTCTTGATTTCTTAAATAATGAACTTCTTTCTATTGAATCTTTGTATATTAAGAAAAGTCTATGGATCAAGCATTTTGAACATTTGAATTCATTATGTGTGAGAGCCACAAGAGCTATCATAAATCATACTCCAATAGGAGAGTATCATCTTTGACTTTTCTCCAGAAAAATTTTTAGTTATTTATGCAAAATGTATTCAATTGAAACCAGATGTCACATCTTCTACAATTGCAGAAGGTTTAACAACTATTAGAATCTAATGAGAAACACCATTAGTCAAATTGTCTTTTTCCTTGAATACAATCTGAATGACTTCTTCATGGAAGATATTACATGACAAAGTAGTCTTTTTGCTTAGTCAGTAGTTATCTATTTTGTTTTGTTTTTTTGTTTTTATCTTTTTATTTCCCTATTATCTCTGTTCTATATAAGGTAGTTATAAAGTAGTTACTATGGTCTGTCTTTTTTTTTTTGAAATTAACAATTTATAATACAGAATACAATGGTAGTCCACAGTAACTACTTAGTAGCTGTATATATTCAATATAAATTTAAAAAAGGAAAAAGAAAAAAGAAACTATACCTAAAAATAATAGGATTGCTACATTACTATACTCTACTTACAATAGAGTTCCTGTTATTTTCTACTGTGTCACTCTTTGTTAAAATAGTTTCTCCAATAAGGACATTTGTTGCTGTTTGCTTGATAGTCTCCCTTGTAATTAACATACTTGAAGACATGAGAACAAGATTCACCTTTCTTTGTAGTAAGCCTTAGCAGGTTCACTTTGGTGTTTTCTTTGTAGCACTATGTTATCTTCCTATAATGCTTAGAATTATGAGATCTACTATATTTGTTGTATCTGGACACATGCAATTAGCAACTGAAAGTTGAATAATCCTATTTCCAATAGTTTTTACACTGAGAAACACCAGAGTTTGTGTTGGTACCATAAACAGTAGCAATATATTTACCAACATTGAATTGTTGGTTGATAATTGTCTTAGCTTTGGAACTGTTCTGTAAGTCCAAGATGTCAACCTAGATAACAGCTAAATTGGAGTGAGAGGAAGCCTTAATGATTTTTAGCTTTGATGTGAGGGAGATATTGTTGAATATGTGCAACTCTTTTATTACTCCTAAAACAATATCAGGAATAGTGATATTGTTAGTGTCTTTCATTAAATTTGGAAGACCTAGAATTTTTAAATACAATTTTGATTGAGATAGGCAAGGACTTCTAATGAGGTCTCAATTAATGTTCTCAGATTCTTTGAGGACATTTTTGATGATACTCATATCATTACTAGAAACAACTTGATTAGTGGTAATAATGATTGATGATTTCTCTTTATGAATAAAATCTGCTATCATATTTGAATTAGTCTCTTTAAGTAACTTATTAATGGAGTTGATATGGAATTTTGCACTACTTTCAATAATTTTGACATTGTCTTCACTCATGGAAATAATGACTTGCTTTCTTAAGGGTTCTTTTGTGGTCATCTTAGTTTTGGGTTTGACTGTACCTGATTTGTTGATAATGTTTATTTCAACAATCTTCTTAGGTGATATAGTTGGAAACATATCCTTGATATAAATAATGTCTTTAACACTAATATTTGAAGCCTGTGTATACAACTTCTTGTTGTTGTTCAGTAAAGTTGATTTATTATTGTTTGACTTTGGAGAGGCCAGTAGGTTTGTATTTGGGGTTTTAGGAACTGTTGAAGAGTTCCTAGTAAAGTGTGATGCTATGCATTGACAAAATATCTTGTTATTTTCATCTGCACTAAGATGATCTTAGTCAGACTTGTAAATTGCATTGATAAGATACCAGGCTGTAGAACTAATATCTATTAAAATGGAAAGATTTTTTGCAAGTTTATCACCTAAGGAGCATTACTTAATGAACATTCTTATCTTAAGAAGAGAGCATGTAATGTTTTGAGCATCAATATTGAGGAACTTTTTAACTTCAAGTAAAGAAGTAAGAGCAAAGAAACTGTTCCAGAGATTTGGATTAGCTGGCTGGTTATCATTGTAAGAAATCACTGAAGAGTTTAAACTTGATTTGGCACTATTATCTATGCCTTAGCCTTGAGGTAAGGCATGTTAGATTCTGCAGGCTGCTGTACTACAGATATGCTGTCTCCTACAAGTTGTATAGTTATAGGAGGCTGAGAAAAGAGAGAGGAGCATACTAGAGAGGACACTTACAAAATCCTACTATTACTAATGTTTGTGTTACTGCTAGGCAAAGGGTGATTAATGTTCATAGCAGGAGAGTTCACCACTATGGAGGTGTCTGGTACAGTATGAGTCTCTTTTGAACTTAAAGAAACTAAAGTATTCTTCCTAGAAGGATTATAATAAGGCTATTGAAAAGGTTGTTTGTTCATTTTCTTGGACTTCATTGTGTCCTGGGGTTATTACTTGTTCTAAGTATTAAATAGATTTGTATATAGACATTTGACTATGGTCTACTCTTGTACTCTGTATAAATTGTTGATTTTTTTTAAAAAAATAGTGATATAATATTATAACTATCATAAAGTATAACAAGGGTATAATAGCTATTATAGTCATAGTCACAAAATTATAAAATAATGTAAAAAGATCTGAAAGAATAATATTATAATAGTATAGCTATAGTATGTTAACCTTATATATCTCATGGTATTTAGAATATGTTAGATATAGAAGTGTATAGACCATGGTCTAAAAATATATAAGATATACATATTTGTACTAGAAACTCTATTGAGTTCTCTTAGCTGCAAGAGAACTGTTAACTTTGATCTTTTATAATAAAAAAAATAAAGTTTGTTACATAATCTTGACTGTCTCTATCTATAAATTCCAGTTCTTACCTACATTTATATTTTTGCTTCTCTATATCCCTAGTCATTATTAAGTAAGTTCTTTTTAATTCTAGACATTGTTTTTGATATTTCTATCAGTGTCTCTAACTATCTAGTACAATTATTCTAGTTTTATGTTAGCATTGTTTCACTTAATTGTTATAAACTGGTAAAGTACTTAAGATAGCTATTGTCTTTAGGAAATCTTATTCTATTCTCTTAGGTTTCTTCTAAAAGATAAGTTCTGCCTATATATTATTTAGACAATATGACTTAGATTTCTTTTAAAGCTTAAAGTATAAACTCTATATCTTTATCTCAATTGCTTTAATAAGAAAGGTTAGAGAAAGAGATGTTGATTTTCAGGCTAAGAAATATAAAGTATTGATCTAACTTAAATACTTATACTATTATAGTGTACTTTTTTTTTCTCAAAAATCTATTATATGGAGCATGAAGGCAGACCATGGTAGCTACATCATAACTATATACATGGAGACTGATACAACATGGTGAGAGAGAAAATAAAGAAGAAAAGAAAAGAAAAGGAAATAGAAGAAAGAAAGTTTATAGTATATATTGAAGCAAAATTTTTTGTAATGTGCTGTGAAATAACAATGCTTTAACTAAAAGAGAAAGCACTATTATTGAGTTCAAGGAAAGCAAGAAATGACCTATCATATCTCTTCTATAATTCTAGTAATTGTTGAATCTCTTGCACTCATGCAAGATATGTCATCTAGATTCAATAGGGTATACTTTACATGGACATGAGAAGTCTTCCCTAGGGAAGAATCTCAGCCAATATTCACCAATCAGAGCATGATTAACTATAGCTCTAGTAGCTCTAGCATACAGAGAATTAAAGTGACTGAAATACTGAAGCTAAGGACTATTTTTGATGGCAGACAGTTCAAGAGGGTTTTGATCATTATTGAGGAGTTTTAAGAAATTTTTTCCTTTAAAGTCTGATGCTTGGAAAAACATTTTCCATTGAGCTATGACAGATTTGCATTCATACTTTTGGTAATAATCCTATGATGACTTGCTTGGAAAAATAGGAGTTAGATCAAACTTCCTGGAATCTTTGTCTACTAAGGAGTGAATTGACCACTTTTATTTGCTAGAGCAATCCCAGAAATTAATGCAGTTGTTGTTGTTTTTTGAGGAAAATTCTTGTAATTTGCATGAGATCACAGCTAAATAGACTTAATATGGATGCATTGAAGAATCAAAAATTCTTTTAGCAGCATAGAGTGAATCTGTAATGACAATGATATGACTTATATTGGGGATGCTAATTGCTTGATTGATGCCACAGCGAATGGCAAACAGTTCAGCTTCAGTAGAAGTGATATTGACATAGCAACATGATTCTTGATGCTGGCATTAGAAATGACAATAGAAGAGGCTGGGTTAGATGATGCTTCAAAAGTAATGTTATTAAGTACTTTGATATGATTTTTGATGTTTTTGGATTAGAGATGGAATGAGAAATGATTTGAGAAGGAATCAATGAGATGGTTGCCAGGATCAAATTCCTTATCAAAAGGAGAAAAGGAAGGGTGAATTTCATTCAAACAGTTATCTATGTCAACTAATGGTGAAGTTAGGCAAAACCTTTATTTTTGAGTAAGATGGTTAAGTGACAGAATATATGATAGATGTCCAGGTGATCTATTTGAGTTGAGAATGGACTTTATCAAATGATTCGGAGGAAGAGTTGAGCCTCTTAAAAGAAATTTGCTGTATATTTTCTTAATATAAAGATATATAGGAATAAGGCTAGAGATAGCTTCAATTCCTGCTATAGGTGATATTTGGAAAGTACTAGATATCCAGAGGGCAGCTCTTCATTGCATTTTCCTGAGAATACTGAGGGAATCATTCAAAGGGACCTTATTATAGTATCATAGTTAAAAGTCATATAGAGCTATTGGTAGGGCACAACATCTATATAGTTTTATTTTTTGAAGGGGGTTGATTCCTCTCAACAAATTTCCTAGCATTTTCATGCATTTGATTGTTGATATGGTCTTATTGGCATAAAATTCAAAATATTAATGAAAGATAAGTTTGCAATCAAAGAAGAATCCTAGGTATTTCCAAGTAGTTTTAGGAAATAAAACTGGTCCTCTGATAGAAGAGAGGTTGAGTGGAGGAAGGTTGAAGGCTCCATGTATTCTAAAAAAATGGAAAACTTCAGTTTTCCTATGTTCGACAACTAGTCTGAACTTTGTAAGAAGAGAGGAAGTAATATTGTAACTATAAAAGAGATTTGTATTTGAAAAAGAAATGGATTTGTTTTGAGAAATGGAAAGTCCATCATCTACAAACAAGATAATAGGAATAGGAATTTTTAGGGTTTTTAATCATTTTTCAAGAATATGAAAAATTAGAGAAAAATATAAAGTGGGAAGTATGGGAGACAGAGCCAAGCCTTGTCCAACACCAACATCAATATTACAAAAGGGAGATGTAAACCCATTCCAGAGATATTTGGTTTTTCTACTGACTAAGTAATTCTTGAAGAAAACCAAAACTTTATGATTAAATCCTACTTTGTCCAAAATAAGAGGGAGAAGCTAATGATTAAGTGATGGGAAAATTTGGGCAATATTAAAAGCTAATGTACTTGTGGTTAAATTCTTAACCCAGCTTGATTAAATGAGGTGGGTAAGAGCAATTCCAGCATCTATAGTAGATCTTTGTTTGAGGCTACCTAATTGACTTGGGTAAATAAAGTTATTTGAAAGTGTTAGGAATTGCATTCTTTCTCTGATTATTTTCTTGAATAGCTTCCCTATTGTGTTTAACTAGGGCAGAAAGACTTGGGGGAGTCATACATAGTCTTATTTGGCTTGGGAATAATAATAGTGGTAGAAGTTTTGAAGTGATATGACCAATATCCTAGATTGATACAGGTATTAGTGATATTTATAAACTTAATGATACAATCATCATTCTTGATAATCTTCTTGATGTGACTCCAGAATAACTTGTTTAGACCTAGAGTAGAAGAGTTGTTGCATTTTGCAATAACATTGATAAGCTCTTCTCTTGAGAAAGGAACCCACAATTTGACCTCTTTATCCAGAATTTCATCCAATAATTGAAGGTTGATTTCATGAGATTGTGCTGAATTGAATGAACTATGAAGGGCATCCCACAGGTTTTCCAGCTCAAGATAAGGTTGACCATTGTATTGAATAGCTTTAACAGCTGGGAGTTTACATTTTTTGACCCACTTTATGAGTTTCAATGGGCCACAGTTCTTGTTGGTGATTTCAGTAATCTTATTATCAAAAAAGATTTGCTTTGTTTTCTTAACCATCTGTTTGAATTTCTTTCCATGTTCTAGGCATCTTGATTGATGGTAGATGTTGAGATCTTTACTACACTTATTGTTCTACCATACTTTAGAATGTTTAGTAATATTCACATCCTTGGAGTACTTCTGCCATGAGCTATTGATATTGATAGCCAATGTTTGAATAATATTTTCTAGGCTTCTGATACAATGGATAGAAGATATGTTTATGTTTTTGATGTAGTTGGCAAGTTCTTCAATAAATTATCACTCTTCTTTGCTATTCTTGACTAAGGAACATTTTCTTGTTTGAATGAATTTGTCAGATATTGAAATATTGATGATAATAGGAGCATGATCAGAAATGAGCCTCCAATCAGAGCGAATGTGGTAATTGTTGAATTCAGGAGTGAGAGGGTGTAGGAATACAAGATCTAAGACTGAGTTTGAGTCTTGATTATTATCCAAGTATCTAGTAGAAAAAGACTCAGTCAGATTGGAAAGTTCTAACAGGAATGAGTTAGCAATTTTGAGGAGAATGTCTCTATGAGCCAAATGATAAGGAAAATTTGGGTCTCAAAGATTATCTCTAATATTAAAGTCCCCAGTCATAATGAGAACATTGTTTAAGTTGACTTCAGTATTCTTGAGATACTTCAAAGACAATTAAGATGAATCTAAATATACATTAATTACAAATAAAATTAAACCTTGATTGAAAAAAAAGATACAGAATATGTCCCTATGATTAAGAATATCATTTTGAGGCTTAAAGTGAAGAGACAAAATACAAATATTGATATATGTGATAATATGTAGAGAGTCAGATAAATGCACTGAACTTCTAGAAAAGGTGGTCTAATTAGGGTGATAAGAAACTCCAACTAGTTCTTCTCCTTCACATCTAGTGGAGCTAGGAATAGATCATATAACTGACCAGGGTAGTTTTTGTATGAAGATAATGTCAAAATTTGATTGAGTTTCTAGAATGGTATTGACAATGAGATTATTCTTATGAATATTTTGTGAAAATATGTTGATGTTTTTGATAATCATTTCTGGTTGTTGCTCACAGCCAAGCAAGTTGATTTACCACTGCTTTCATGAAGTTCTTGTTATTTTTTGTTATACTAGTCATAGTTGAAGTAGTACCTCTAGAATGGGTATATATTAGAGTCTGCCTGATGATCACCTCAGCAGTTGGAACACTTGAAGGTGTGAGGGCATGGATTACCCTTCTTAATCTCCAATTGAGAAGGATTTGTCTTTTTGTTAGCCTTGCAGCACCACACAAATTCTCAGTGATATTTTAACTTGTGAGAGCCATTGTATTTGACATACTTGGCTTCTTGAATGTGGTATGAGAATGTTAAATAGCCCCACTTCCAACAATTTGAGGATGCCTGGGTTCATATTGGCTCCTCAAATAATAGCAATATAGTTACTTACATTGAAACACCTGTTAATTAGCATTTTAGCATTAGTACCACTTTAAATGTTCTATATTTTGATCCAAATAATGGCCATATCGGATTTTGGAGAGATCTTGATTACTCTTGGTTTGGACGCTAAGGAGATATTATTAAATATATGATTCTCCTTAAGTATTTTCTTGACCATGCTAGTGTTTAAGAGGGTAATGGTATTTTCTTAGAGGTAGGAAAGACCTATAATCTTTAAGTATGACTTTGACTGAGGTAACCTTGGCAATTCAACATCATTAAAATTGATGCAATTTGTACCTCTGATATATTGCTCAATATGTTATAGTACGAGAGTATGGACAGACTTTGGACTAGGGTTAGGGTTAAGACCTTAGGTAATTATTAGTCTACAATGGACATAGGATTAGGAGATAGGCACGTGACCTGGAAGTCATGTGATAGAGTCTAGAACGGTCTGGAAGGACTTAGAGTCTAGAAGAATCAGGAAGAGTCTAGAGATGAAGTTAGGGTTAGGGATAACGTCAAGGGACAAGAGTTCCTCATGGTGTACACATGGTGTGCACATGTACAGCGGAGATTAAAAGTATGACGTCAAGGCACATGTAGGAAGTATGGTGGCCTTATAGAAAACACATATAGATGAGTAATGGACATGAGGTAGTGGCATGGACTTTAGGGGCCGTAATATAATGTTGTAGCACAGACCAGGACTGTTTAGTATATATAGTGGGTAAATAGAGTAGGAGCTCCTTATCGAGTTCTTCTTGTGTCAACCCTATACAAGGTTTAGTCTCTTAACCAACTCTAAGGATTTGAGTCTACAACACGATGGTTTAAAGGTCTGAAAAAGATACAACTTTATTAGTGACCATAATAGTACTAGCCATATTAGAGCAGATAAAATTGACTGCTATGTTGGATTTGATACTTTTTAGTGCTCTATTCATATTCAAAATATAAGCACTACTTTTGTTCATGAAATTTACCTTGTTGTCATTGCTCATTGGAACAATGATTTGTCTACAAGACAGACCCTTTGTAGTTGAGTTAATATGAGGCTTGGGTTTAGTAATGTTATTTCCATTAATGATTTTTTGGATACTGTTGATGTTTTTGCTTTTAAGGTGGGGAAGGTTTCTTTGATTTTCAAAACTTCCTCAGTATTGCTGATAGTCTTCTTTGATGCTTAAGTATATAAAATATTTATAACTTTAGAGTTAGTAGCTTTTTTAATAGGTTTGAAATACTTTGAGATTTCTTTCACTTCCTTTGGCGATTTGGCTGGAATTGGGGGAGAGATCCTTTCAACTCTGGCAGGTTTATCAGTGTCTTTATCTTTTTCTCCTCTTTTACCATTTATTTCCACATTTACTTTGAGAGTAAATTTGAGAGATACTTTTTTTCTAAAGCTATTCTTATGGTTATCAGCAAAATGTAAGTCTCATCCAAAGTCATAAATAGACAAAATTAGTTCCTATGCAGCCTTATCAATATCTTCAAAGTCCTTGATATTATTAGACTTAAACGTGTCGATCTTTTTGTTTTGAATGTATTTAGCTATGTAAAATATGGACTTCTTCAAATTAGATGCATCAGAAGATAAGTGTTCTAATGATCTATGAAGAGGAATGGGCTGGAAGTTATTGTCCCATAGTTCAGGTTCTGTTGGCCAATTGGAGTCATATGTATCACAAACTTCATTCAGCTTATATCTCCACAACCAGTGGACCGATTTTCACAAACTAAGTTGCACTAGAAAGCCCCAAATGAGAACTATCCGCATATATGTGGGATGTACAAAAGCAACAACAAATGACTGAGATATCAGGACATCAGTAGCTGTAAAAGCTTTGTCTGCTAATATCTCATGAACGGCTGAACAGATTTGCACAATTGAACTTGCGTTGGGAAGTGCTCATCAATCTGTTTTTAACAATATATAATACATCTCAAAGCAATAAGTATTGGTAGAGATACAAGCATATCAATGTAGTGACATAATTAGTTACCTTTTAAAATTAGCCTGACAGCTGCTATGACAGCTGACAGCTCCCATCAGGTACAAGTTTTGATCATGTGATGGCAACAGCTTGTGCATGGACCATCACTCTTTTGTATATATATCTCTGTGTCTAAAGGCTAGACCTCAGACTTAACAACATCAATTATTCTTATTGATACTTTCCATCATCTACCATCATCACATCCTTATACTGAACTTCTGAAACACTATTCAGCTCCAGTATCACAACCAGTGAGTATCTTATTTGTGATAATATGGTAATTATATGTTAATGACATTATCATTATCAACATGTGGAGTAGTTGAAGAATTTAGGGTCAATGCCTTATTTAAAACATGTTGAGGGCCTCAAGGTGAATTTTGGCCAATTATCTTATTGTCATAAGGAGTCTTTGTACTGTTGTTATCATACAAGAGTTGAGGGTTATTAATGGGTTCCATGAATTCTTTGTCTGGAAGTTTATTTTGGATTTCCATTCTTATATGATATTTTATAGAAGTAGCCTTTAAACTAACAAAAGTGCTTCTTGAGGAAACTTTACTCAAGAGAGAAGAAGTTCTTTCTCTACCCTCATTATAATTTTTGATGTTTTTGTAATCATTGATGTCTATTGCTGAGTCAGCTGGTAAGCAATCCATTTGAAGAGCAGTAGATAAAAAAGCTAAAGTAGAAAAATGTATATTCCTTAAGTCTCTATTAGGTGCTACCATATGAGATGGTGGTATAAGAGGACAGGAATTGATGATTATAGTGTACTTAGATCCTTATATTTTATTTTGAATTTTTATCAATTTTCCTTGACTTAATTTTTCTTTTTTTTTCTTAAACAATAAAGAGGCACATAACCATAGTCATATCATATATTACATAATATTATATCATAGACCTAGAACATTGTAAAAGAAACTAGAATAAATATGCATATTGATAGCATGTTTATCTTATGGGTAACATATAGACATTGAAATAGAATTATTTATTGTTAGCATAGTTTATATATTATCTTATAAAACTATTTAGTATGTTATTATCTTGGTTAGTAGTTGTCATAATATATACTTGATAACTAAGACAATATTCAAGAAATAAAAAACATAGATAATTACTCTTGATTAAATACTATTTTTAAATTACTATCTAGATTTTTATAGAGATTACCAATGTGTTATATAATTAACTATAGAGTAATTGGCTATAAAGCCTATTAATTTATTTATTACTTATCTATTATTTTGTCTTTCTATTTCAGGTATACCTCACTTTAATAGTATTATCATTCTATGCCTATATAAGTATATTTTGATAAATTGTAATAAAATTCTAAGTATATAGAGTAGCTACCATTTTTAGAAATATTATTCTATTCTTTTCAGTTTTTTTGAAAATAAGTTATATAACTAGTACAAAACTAGCAATAAAATTTGGTTTTTTTAGGGCTCTGAAGCTTACTCATGTGTAAGTTTGGATAGACTTCACTTAACTTAGATACCAAGCAATAAGTGTTTAAAGCTACTATACTTAATGTAAGAGTAAAAGATATTATAAAGAAAAATTCAATTATTTATGTAATTATGTAATATCTACTCAATAATATTACCAAACAAAAAAAATATTGTTTGTAAAAGAGAAATTATATTAAAAAACCAAAGTTAGATATATTAAGTGGTTATATTAAGTAGTAATCTTCAGAATTATACTATTGTCAGACTTACAAAGTTTGGACCTAAGTTTCTTTTAACTTTTCTTTTAACTTTTCTTTTAACTTTATTTTATTTTATATCCTAGGAATAGAGGTTAGAGTGGTATGACATCACTGTCACACTGTCACAAATCACATGACACAATAACAGTAATAGTTACAGATCATGAGATAGCAATAGAAAAAAGTAGAAAGTTCTAGAAGGATAATATCATACAGCATGTATAATATATATTGACCTTAAGGTAAACATATAGTTATTTAGGGTAGGCTAGAGTAGTAGTAGCATGGATCATGGGAATTTAGTATATAAGATAGATAGTTTAGTACAGAGTTCTCTATTGTTAACCCTAGTATAAGATTTCTTTCTCTAATCAATTCTAAGATTATTGAATTATAACAACTATGCTTTTACCTAATTATATTAGCAAACCAAGTACTAAATATATAAGTAGTAAACTGATCTAACAAAACTTCTTATTAAGTTTTTTTACAATTATTTACAAAATAATACTATAATGTACATTAGTTATTATAGGCTAGTTATAATATAATAGTTAGGAAATTTTTTTGCTTTACTATTAAAACTTAAGTCCAAAAGTTAGAACAAAAAAGAAACCTAGTATTAGTTAATATAAGAAAAATTAGTAGAGTTTCTAGTATATATAAGTCTACTTTATATAGCTCTAATATATAGTCTATACATACTTTACATCTAGTCTATTCTAAATATTATAAATCATATATAAGAATTATCATATTATATAATATATGATATTATTCTTGTTATAACTATGACATATGTGATATTACATTATTTCCTTTAACTAAGTCTAGAATGAGGAAGAATAAAAGAAAATAAAAATAAAAAATAAGAGAAACTAGATAAGAATAACCTTAATATGTAAAACAGTATAAGAACTAAGGCATATATTGTGTTATATAGTTTACTATATAACAAAGTAGTACTAAGTAGTATCTATAGAAATAACAGATAAAACATAAGACTTAGTACAAATAAAAAAGTCTAAGTGGCCTTTAAAACCTTAGCAACATCAATACAAGTTTGCTAATCTAATACTCCCCTTCAAACCATAATAAGATCAAGTTCACAAGCAAAATGATTGACTTTTACTAAGAAGAAAGCTTAATAAAGATATTAGCCACCATATCTTCAGTATAAGCTAAATCTTATCTTCCTCAATGATCCAGCAAATAAAATAATATTAAATATCAATATACTTTGTATGTACATGGTATTGGTGGTCTTTTGCAAGTACAATAGCAGATTTGTTGTCCAAAAATAAATTTGTAGAAAAAAGAATAGATTTAAAAATCTGTAAAATAAGAGAACAAAGCTAAATTGCTTTTTTAGCTATGTAGATTATATCCACATATTCAGATTTCATAGTTAACAGCATCACAATTTCCTAATACTCAGTATTCCAAGAGGCAGTACTATCATTTATTATAAAGGTATATCTAAATATAGTATAACAATTTTCTACTATTCTCCCCAGCTTCTTTATAAGTTAATTATAGATTTCATATACTCTTTTAGTAACAAAAAACCCTCTTAACTGCTTTATAGTTTACTTCTCTAAGGTTCTTTGAGAATTTCAAAAGCACTTGTACTATATAGACAATATCTGAGCATACTCCAAGAGTAGTATACATTAGGGTACTAACTACTTCTTTATATAGAATATTGATCATATATGTGATTTTGACTGTTGACTTAGGAGATTGATTAGAAATAAGACATATAGTATGATTTATTGGTATACTAATTGGTTTTACATTCTCAAGTTCAAAACAGTAGAGTAAAACATCAATATATAACTGTTATAATATCATTAGCTTATCAGCCTTGTGGTCACCTTTTAGTTCATTGCCTAGTAGTTAATAGATCTCTTCCAGATCCATAATATCAATGAATTTCTTCTCTTTATTCTTTATACAGTCTACTAACTTGATTAAAGTTGCTACAATTATATAGTTATCAATGTAAACAAGAATAATAGTGAATTTGTAACCTGTAATCTTAAAGAGACTATCTATAAAAATTTCACATAACTACTAGTACCAACAGTGGATAGATTGTTTTAAGCTATATAACATTTTTTTAAATGACAGACCTTATTAGAATAGTCAGGATTAACAAGACTTGGAGGCTACTACATGTAAATGTACTTATTTTCAATAATTTTACTATTTAGAAAAGCCTTTTGTGTCAGTCTAATAAATTTCCATATCTTAAGCAGCTGCAATAGTAATAATAATATGGGTAGATATAACTTAGCAACAGGTGTGAAGATGTCAAAGTAATCAACATCAGAGACTTGAGAAAATTCTTAGGCTACCAAATGAGTCTTGTAATGTACAACATTTCCAGCTGTATTTTTTTTAATCTTGGATACCTACTTTGATCTAATAATATTAATTCCAAATAGTAGATTATAAGCTTTTATATGCTAGTTTTCTCTAACATGGTAAGTGTCAAGATCGTTGATGGTGGACTTTATTTTACTTTCTCTTTTCATTTTTATTTTACTTTTCATTTCATTTCTTTTTTCATTTCTCTATTTTTAGAACAACTCGGGTTAGGGTTTATCAGTCACGCTGTCACATCAGTCACAAATTGATGGTGTAGTCACAAGACTGATCACGAGACTTGGGAGAATGAAGTAGAAGGTACTAGAATAAAGTGATGTCATACAACATGGACAACACATGCTGGCCTCATGTAATACTCATGGTTATTTAGAATAGGGTGCACAGTAGTTAGCACGGACCATGAGTAGTAGTATATAAGGTAGACTACTTTGTACTAGGAACTCTATCAAGTTCTCTTGTGTTACTCAATATGAGAGTTGTTTTATTGCTTAACACTGTGAGCTTTGAATCATAACAGTAAGTTCCTCTTCCATTGCTTTCTTTCATAGCTTCTAATCTACTTGTTAAGTTCACAAATGCTGGACTTAGTTTTTCTCCATTTTAATTTTCTTTTCATTTTATTTTCTTATTTTTCTATTTTTAGAACATAGGGTTAGGGTTAGGTCACAAGACATGGAGAACAAAGTAGAAGAATCTAGAACAAATGACATCATACAACATGGACACTATATGTTAACCTCATGTCTTACACATAGTCGTTCAGAGTAGGGTGTACAGTAGTGAGCACAGACCATCAGTAGTAGTATATAAGGTAGATTAGTTTGTAAGGAGATCTCTATCAAGTTCTCTTGTGTTACTCATATATAAGAGTTGTTCTATTGTTCAACTCTAAAGGCTTTGGTTCATAACACTATCCATCTTATTGCTTCTTTCAGATTAGCTAGCTTTAGCAACTCTATTTCCTTAATCTCTGCTACAAGAATATGGACTTTAGTCTAGTCTGACTTTACAGCAAGTACAACTGCTTTTCCTTTGAGAATTTCATGAGTTTTAAAGCTTAGGTTTTTAGTATTTCTAGTAAGTTATTATTATTCTTGGTATTAACAGGCTTACAAGGATATGATATAAGACCAAGAGGTTCAATATTTGTAGTAGTTGTATTAGGAGCTATTTTAGAAAGAAATACTGGTACTAGAGAAATAGTAGTTGGATTTTCAGGTGAACTTTTAACAATTTTGTAGTTGGTTTGAGACTTGCTAATAGCTTTTTTCTTCTCTTCAAGTTATAAGTGACTAGTACAAATAAAACAAAAATTATGCTTGGCTTTAACAGTACCTATATCTAGAAAGTAAATCATAAAACTGTTGTTCTTGTTATTATCTTTCTATTCTCTCATACTCTCAAGTCTAGTTTCTTTCTATATACTAACTCAAAAAATATCATTTCTTTAATTGTCTTAGAGTTCATTAACCAAATAACATGAGATGCTATGTGTATCCATAATGACTTTGAAAGATAGCTAGTATGAAGTAGTATTCAAGCATATTTAACAATAGTATGGTTTCAATATTCAGCAATATTATTTTGTTAAGGAGTGTTATGTACAGTGAGTTTTTGCTTTGTTTCTCAAGACTTTAAATATGACTGGAATTCTGTAGATATGTATTTTCCTCCTTTATCTGAGTAAAGAGCCTTAATATACATTATGTCTCACATATTATATCAAAAGCTTTTTATGATTCTAGAACTTCTGATTTGCTTATAAGAAAATCAATGTGAGTCTACTATGAATAGTCATCAATGTCATGATAATACTGTTTTATCTTAGTCTCAACCTGAGTAGGTTTTCATATATTAAAATATATCTTCTTACCAAATATCTTTACTTTCTCATTCTTACAAACTTTTAAAATCAGAATCTGGGTTATTCTACCAAAGATATATAACTCACAAAGATATCAGTCCTCCCACTCTCTTTTAACTTCAGGCTAGTGACTAGATCATCATAAATAAGTTTCTAAGCAATACTAATAAAATATAATCTAACTACTACTATAAGTAGTTCATCAACCATATTGACATCCCCTATTTTTCTAACCAAATTATATAGTCCTTTTCTATTCTAAAAAACCTTGGTATTAGAGTTAAAGATAGGATAGTAGACTTGACTTTTTTAATTTTTTTACTATTTAATTTTTGTTTTCATTTCTTTTTATTTTTTAAACTTAGGATTAGGATTTAGTATGATATTATATGTAACTGTCACAAAATGTCACATGATGCTATCACAAGTCATAATTACATAATCATATATCATAGAAGGACATAAAAGATTCTAAAACAATAATGTTATTCTATATGCCAATGTAATATATTCCTTTAGAGTAGGCTAGATTAGTATAATATAGACTATTAGCTAAGTATATATAAGATAGACACTTTGTAACTAGAACTCCATCAGATTTTCTTATATTAATCTATAATACACTTTCTGTTTTCAAATGTAATTGAAAAACTAGTATTATCAAGTTATCTAATTGAAACTTAATCTCAGGAGAATATAGAACTTTACTAAGATAAAGCTTAGAAGATATATGTTAGAATTGAAAACAATTTATTTTATTTTATTTTC
Source organism: Leucocoprinus gongylophorus (assembly GCA_022457215.2). Classification (NCBI taxonomy): domain Eukaryota; kingdom Fungi; phylum Basidiomycota; class Agaricomycetes; order Agaricales; family Agaricaceae; genus Leucocoprinus; species Leucocoprinus gongylophorus. The sequence continues at coordinate 2,017 of JAJOHK020000265.1, read as the reverse complement.
TATTTATTTTTCTATTTTAGACTTAGAATTAAGGATTAGTGTAGTATTATATGATATAATTACAAGTCACAGTCCTATGATCATGTATCATAAAATAATATAAAATATCCCAGAATAATAATAGTATATAATATATATAACTTTTAGAATAGGCTAAAACTTATATAACATAAACTATTAGTCTAGCATATTAGAAAATAGAAAAGTTATCTTGATAGAGAGTAATGTAAGCAGTAGTATCTAAGTATTAAGATTGAAAATAATAAACTTTGTTTTTTCTTTACTTCTTTTTTATTTTTATTCTTATTTATTTTATTATTTTAGACTTAGGATTAGAATATAGTATGAAGTTACAGTCATGTAATCATTTTTTATACAAAAGAATATAGAAAGTTCTAGAACAATAATATTATATAACATATCTACTACATGTTAACCTTATAGTTAATATATAGCCTTTAAAGTAGGTTAGATTTGATGTTGTATAGACCACTATCTTAGTATATATAAGATAAATACTTTGTACTTAAAACTCTATTAAGTTCTCTTATATAAAATCTATACAAAGTTCTTCTTTTGACTTATCATTAAGTCTTAAGATGCAATACTAAGTTGACAACTTCAATTTAAGGAGTAGCTAATTCAACAATACTAACAATTTTTTCAGTAGCAAGTTCTTCAATATCCAACCAGTCCTCCAACTCTCTTATGTTATAAGGCGAGAGTGTGGACAGACTTTAGGTAGGGATAGGGTTAGGACAGTAGTAATTATTAGTCTACAACTGTCAAGATTGTTGATGGTAGACTTTGTTTTTATTTTCTCTTTTCACTTTATTTTATTTTTATTTTTATTTTTCTTTTAATTTCTATTTTTAGAACAGACTTGGGGTAGGGTTTATCAGTCATGCTGTCACAGCAGTCACAAGTTGATGGTGTAATCATGAGACTGATCACAAGACTTAGAAGAATGGAGTAGAAGGTTCTGGAACAAAGTGATGTCATATAGCATGGACAACACATGCTGGCCTCATGTTATACTCATGGTCATTTAGGGTAGGGTGCACAGTAGTTAGCACAGACCATGGGTAGTAGTATATAAGGTAAACTACTTTGTATTAGGAACTCTATCGAGTTCTCTTGTGTTACTCAATACAAGAGTTGTTCTATTATCCAACCTTAAGAATTTTAGTTCATAACAACAACGGAAGAGAGATAAGAGATAGGCACATGACCTGGAAGTCATGTGATAGAGTCTAGAGCAGTCTGGAAGAACTTAGGGTCTAGAAGGATTGGAAAGAGTCTAGATGGAGTTAGGGTTAAGAGTGATGTCAAGGGACATGGGTTCCTTATGGTATACATATGGTGTGCACATGTACAGTGGAGATTAAAGGTATGACATCAGGGCATATGTAGGAAGCATGGTGGCCTTAAGAAAAACACATGTGGATGAGTAATAGGACATAAGGACGATGTATGGACATTAGAGCAGGAGTAATATTGTTGTAGCATGGACCACATGTAATTTATATAAATAGAGGAGCAATGCAGCGAGGGCTCCTTGTTGAGTTCTCTTGTAATTCCCCTACTCTTTACTTGATAGCCCATTGGAGAGCTTTGCTCGTTGTGAGATCATTTGTCCTTGAGTGACAAGTGGTTGCTACAACACACATAAGCTGAAGCCAAGGTCATTCTATAAGTCCACATATCTCCAAGCTAATCTTGTAGACTTTCATTTCTAGTGTGAACTATATCTAACAACATATCCTAGAATGAGGTGAGTTTTTCTTGTTTTTAGGTGGAGATAGGATCCCAGATCTGATTTGGAAGCCCGTGGTAATAGCAGTGACACAAAACACTATTTCCCCAACCTAGTTGAGAGATATAGTATATGAAGTCCATGTTGTAAGTGGAAATCTTATTGCAAGGCTTCATGCAGAAATTGTTTAGCATGTTGACTACTTCACTGATAAGGTTCAAGAGACCAAAATGTTAATGTAGCTCATCAACAAAAAGATTT
>JAJOHK020000264.1:0-32239 GCA_022457215.2 Leucocoprinus gongylophorus | reverse complement strand
TTTCAGCCTTGACTTTGGAAAATGGTTCATACATGAATTGTTCGACCACCGCTCTACAAGCGGCCGCTTCTTTCTTGAAACCAGCTCCGGGGAACCAACTGGGAACATAACGAACTTGGAGGAGATAGGACCATACCACTAGTATGAGTCAAACGAATAGCTCACGAGCAGGGATAGCGTCAACCCAGTAGCGATTTGGGGCAACAGTTGTCGATAAATAATGCATCACCTGTTCAGCCATTGAAACAAGCGGGTCATCTTCCTTCTTGACCTTGTATCCATATGCGATCATCAGTATCACCGATGTCACCATGCTAATGATTTTGGATTCTAAAGACATGGAAAGAAAGAGAAAGAGAACGAACCTGCGTATAGATTTGCGGAAATTATCAGGATGATGCAACAAGTCACTGGCCAAAATACGGGCCCCTGCTTCTTGAATATGCGTGTACACGGAGACGGCACGGGTGTTGAGCTGTTCTTGGAGGAGCCTGCGGGATTGCTTCCCATCAGCATCTTGTTTTCTCAGTAACAAAGTGCGTCCAAAACCACACCTGTTGCTGGTTAGGGATTGCACTACATCGCGTAAGAAAGCTCATACAAACTTGCCATAGCTCGCTGGGGTCTATCGGAGTACATTTCAGAACGCTTCTCAAATAGATCAACGATTGCCTCCATTGAATGTAACACGAGGACATGACGACTGAAGATACGCAAGTAAACTAGATCGCCTAGTAGTGCACTATTTTATCAGTACATATTACATGTTCATCCCCGGGGATATTCACCGTAGATGCGACTCCAGCTAGCAAATTTGGTCCATGGCCTATGTGAGGGAACGTCGAAGGCGTTGCCGGCTATAGGCAAACGCCTTGGACCAGGTGCATACAGTGTTGGTCTGCGCACATATCGATAGAAAAGTACTAGAAAGTATAACGCGATGAGGCACGAAACAACCTGTGCCATGGTTCTCCTAGAGAATGATCGGAGACAACATCGCAATGTTATATGAGAGAGATGTCGATTGTATGAGGTGAGCTATCTTAGTCGTGTGCGACTAGCAGATGTTTGACATGAGAAACATGGTTATCCGATCAAGTGCAATGATTTCAAAAGTCCTAGTATCAGAGGACCAATAGATTCTAGGAAGTGCGACAAGGACGGAACATATGTATGTGTCAAGGTACTACATGTGTACCGCGCCGCTGACATGTGGTCAGTCAAGCATAAGCTACACAGTTCATCCCATAGCCCACTAGCCAAGTCCAAATTTCCAATGGAAGGTGAACTCAGTAAGAGAAAGCTATGTCCGGCAATGACATCATGGAGATGCGTATGAGTTCTGACAGAACCATCAAAATGTGTTATAAATGTGTTATGTTGTATGCTCATTTATCCTAGGCCCATTGTTATTGTTGACTGTCCCTCAAAACAGGCTATATTCATTTCTCATTCATGACACCATCACTTCTGCTGAGCTAGCATACCTCTTCATTATCCATGTATTCTCCAAAGATTTTATATTACTTCCAACCATGGATCCAAGTTTGTATTAAACTTCCACTTCCTTGGAACAGCACTAGATATGTGTCTATATTTTTCTTTGGCCTTTGACTGCCCCCAGTTCCTGACCAGTTGAATGGAACACTTGCACCATTGTTCAATCATTCTTGGTGGATTTTCTGCTTCTGCTATTTCCTTCTTATAGCTCTATACTTCTGAATATTACCTAAAATTGGACTGAATTTCTTTAACTTACGAAGTTCATATACAACAACATACAACTACTTAACAATAGTGTATCTATTGGTGTTGTGATCACCACTTGGTCAGGATAACTCTGGATTGGATATACTATTGTAGGCTTACTTAGATACTCTAGTAGAATATCATAAGAGAACTTGACAAGAAGTTTCTACTATATTTCTTGTCTTATGCTATAAATAGTATGAGAGATCTAGTTATTACTAATTGTTACTTAATTGTCAGAACTCACAAAGGTAGACTTAGATATTTTCTATTTCTCTTTGATTTTCTCTTTTCTCTTTACTTTATAAGTTTGGTTTTCTTTAGACTTAGCTAAGAGAGTATAATGTAATGTTATATATGATAGTCATAATGTCACAAAGCATGACATAAGCATAACATATATTATCTATCATAGTCATAGTTACACAATCATATAACTACATATAACTAATAGAATATCATAAAAAGTGTTACGATTAATGCCTTATAAATTTAGCATGAACTAGATTTAAGGGCAATGATAGTATGATTGGCTGTGCTGAAGTTATCTCAGTCAGCACCTTATGTAATAGGCATTGACTCATTACTTTTCCCTTATATTCTATAACTCATTTCTATTATATACTATAGACAATATTCTCAAGGACTTATAGTATATATAACATAGACATACTATTGTATCTTTATACTTTACCAATTGTATCATTCCTACTTTCTATCTCAAGTCTTTGCCTGAGTTATAACCTGAGCTTAGTCTAAGGTTGTAACAAAAAGTCTTAGTTATAGTTTTAGAATAGATTAGTGTAAATATATATAGACCAACACTTGGAGTATAAAAGGTAGACTAGACTATAGTAGGAACTCTATTGAGTTTCTTTATATTACTTAATATACAAGTTATAATTTTATTCTAATACTTAAGCTTAAGTTCATAACATTAAAACTATTAGGATAACTAAACAAAGTTTACAGAGTTTTACAGAGTTTACATCTTTAAAAGAAATTTAAGTATATTATCTACAGGAAGGATACAATAAAGTATACCTTCAGAAGAAACCTAAGAAAACAGAATAAGATCTTCTGAAAATAATAGCTATTATAAGCATTTTCTACAGTTTATTCTAATTTAGTAGAACAGTTTTGAGATAAGTAGAGAATAATAGTAATTGAATGGCTAGGAACCATAATGGAAATATCTAAAAGATTATCTGGAATAGTAGAAAGTATGAAACAATGATAATAAAATTAATAATTATAAATATAAAGTTCAGACCAAGTAATGAATATCATAGGCTTTATATAGAATTCTAAGCTGACTATAAAAAAAGATTAGGTTCTCTTATACTAATCTTATGTATAATATATAGCTTTTAATGGTAAATTAGATATAATTGAGTATAAACCATTAATCTAGTATATATAAAGATAGATATTTTGTAATAGAAACTCTATTTTTAGTTTTCTTATATAAACCTTATATAAGATTTTCTTTCTAACTTAATACTAAGTCTTTACTAAGTCTTGGATTATAGTAAGTGAAGTTATAGATATTGTGGTAACTACTAATCTAAGTAGTTGGTAGATCACCCAAGTAGTCTTAGATTACAAAAAATTCTATTCTAAAGTCTGTATAATATTCTTAAGTTTAATATATATATACCATAAAGTTAACTATTAGAGTTATGAACAATAAACTTGGTTTATTTTATTTTATTTCTCTTTTATTTTATTTTTTAGTTTTTATTTTTATTTTTTTAAATTTTGGACTTAGACAATAGAGTGTAATGTAATATGTACTTCTTTCCTCCTACCATCATCTTGTGTGGTTAGTGCTCATAGGAAATAGAAGTATTTTGTACCATCTTCTTTATCCTTTTCTACTATGAGCAAGTTAAACATGAAATCAAAACAGTCCACCAACAAGAATCAGGTGTTATCACCTTTTTTATGCCTTGGTCAACAGAGAGCTAAGGATGAATCATCAATAGATTGGAGTGTGGATATTCCTAAAGCACCTGCTTCATTCCAACCATGTGTTCTACTAGCTGTGTTGTGACGATCACCTATCACAATGACAAATGATAGTACAAGCGAGTAAATCTCAAAGTAGATATAATGTGGGAATTTTACAAGAGAACTCGACAGGAAGTCTCTGCTTAATTAGAGTTCTATATATACAAAGTTCACATAGTCTGTACTACTAATAATCCTACTCTCATGCCCATGCTTCTCCCTCATGTTTGTTAAGAACAAAAGAAGTAGACTTAAACTTTTCTTATTTCTTTTCTTATTTCTATTTTCTTTTTGATTTATTTTCTTTTATTCTATTTTTAGAACTAGAGTTAGGGTTAGAGTGACAAGATCACGCTATTACACAACATGTCACATCAGATGACATGGTCACAAGTCACATGACACATAGAAGGATGTAGAAGGTTCTGGAAGGATGATATTATATAACATGTGATATATATATTAACCTTAAGGCATACACATGGTCATTTAGGGTAGGCTAGAAATAGCTCACACAGACCATTAGGTATTTATATAAAAGGTGGACAATCCTGTACAGAGTTCTCTATTGAGTTCTCTTATGTTAACCCAATACAAGGTTCTTTTCTCTGACCAACTCTAAAGTCTTTGATTTGTAACAATGTTCACCTCAAGGTCACCATATTGTATACATGTGCCCTAATGTCATCGTCTAGATTCTTCTACCACCTTCTAGGCCTATGACATCACATCATGTGACATGTCATGTGACTGCAGTATCATATGCCTCTTCATTATCCAAAAGAAAAAGAAAAAGAAAACAAAATCCCTATAAAGTCAGAAAGAAAAGAAAATAAAAATTGTTAATGTCTAAAGTGTCTCATAACAAGCTGGTCAACATGTGTCACTTCCTCATGTCCTCTTGGGCTCAAATGGCAACAGAGTAACAAATGTGAGCAGTTCTACTCTATCTGTTTTAAATTACGGTAATGATCAACCAGCTATCATCAGCTCCTGGGATGGAGTATTTCATGTATTATCTTTATTCAGAACTGAAGAATCCGATACAAAAGATGCTGAAAGTATTCAGATATCCCTCAGCAGAATCATCAATTATATCAAACATCATCCAGTCAACAAAAAAACATTATCTGGAGAGTTTGTTCTGGTTGTCAAAAGGTTATGGAAACTCGTTGAAGCATTACTCCCCAATAAATGGGATATCCTCATATTTGACAAAGAAGCTACCTTGAGCATTTGGAAATGTTTCCAGGAAATATCATTCCTTATTACAACAATTTGAAATCTATGAAGACAAATTTGGCTAAGGAACCATCAAGTTCTATGCCCCCTGATCCTTTATCTTCTGGCAAGGTCACCTCTTCCTCCACTGTAAATACACCAGTGGCACCTCCTCCTCCCACAAAAAGTGTGGAATTATTAGTCAAGAAGACTCCAAAACCTTCAAACATGAAAAAGTCTTATGCACAGACTTCTAAAGCAAATATCTTGTTGAACATTGAAGATGTTATTTGGGTGAAGGAAGCATTTCCCACTTTGTTAGCTGATGAAGTTGGAAAGATGTTGAATATAAAGACCAGAGGAATGGGTACGAAAAAACCCAAGATCAATATGATAACTAGAGGACTATCAAGGAGAGAGGTTATAATTCCTATAACCAAAGTTAACACTGAGTTGATTATCAACTTAGCTCATATACATATTTCTAATGTCAACAAATGTCTGAAAAATTCCAAATTAGACATCATCACAGATTTCATTCAAATCAATGTCAATGGAATTGTCATCACAACAAACAAGCCTGCCAGTGATCTCGATTTATCAACAATCGAGAAATACTTGAAAAGTGTTTAAAACATCAATCCAGATTCCATTGAGAGTCCTTGCCTCCCCAAGTCCAAATCATACATGAAAATCATTGGACTTCTGTACTTGAGCAAATCAGGAGTTCTTACTCCTGATGTCATAGAAGCTGTTTTAAAAGAATTACACCTTTTTAAGAATACCATATTGGCCTCAAAACCTCATGTTATTAAAGCATTATCCAAATCTGATAAGATAATGGTCTAGATGGATATCTGGGATTCCCAGAGTGGTTTTTGTGTGAAGAACATCATCAATCGTTGATTTAACATTAGATGATTTATTGCGACCATTCATAGGACTAACATAAACCCAGGTATTCCTCAGTGCAGAAACCGTTGGAAGTGGGAGCATTTAACACTTAGTTGTCATTCTCATACTTCTAAATGTGCAAAATACTATGGAGCTCATGACATAGAACACTATAGAAAGAAAGCATGATGTTATATAGACAACAAGAAAGCAAATCAAGTGGCCACCAAAGAAGGTAAGCTATGCCCTTATATCTTCAAGTGTGTTAACTGCAAAGGGGACTATCAAGTGGACAGCTATAGTTGTCCTTATTGGCACAATCATTTCAACAGGGATTGGCATAGTAAAAAACAACAGGAACTCTTTTGAAAGTAGAGTACAGTAATGTAGCAATTCTGTTAACATAGATAGGTTTGGTTTTTTTTTTCATGTAGTTCACCTATCAATGTATTGTAGCTACTTTGTAGTTACCATGGACTGCCTTTGTATCCTGCATTATAAATTGTTGATTTCAAAAAAAAAAGAAAGTATAATGTAATATTACATATAATAGTCATATATATCACAAAGTATAACAGAGTTATAACATTTATGAAAGTCATAGTTATGTAATCACATAATACAGAAAAATTATAGAAAGATCTAAAGTAGATAATATTATACAATATGACTATAGTATGTTAGTCTTATAGAAAACATATAAACTTGAAAGTGAGTTAGTTGTAATGTATATACAGACTATAGTCTATTATATATAAAGTAGTCTAGTTTTATTATAACAACTACTAATCTAAATAGTTGATAAGTTACTAATATTATAGACTGACTTCTAAGACTTCTAAAACATCTGCTTTCTGACTCTGAATAGGATTCTAACTAGTTCCAGATGTATTTCTGTATATACACTCACTTGTATATAAATCAGCCTCTTATATTTTATCTTCTAATAACTTATTATCTAGACTTTAAATTAGCCTATCTTCTAAAACTAAAAACTATCTCTATAATGTCTTTTTAGTTATTTTCTACACTACCATTTTTCTAGCCACAGTTCTAACTATAGAAATTAGTATTTAAGACAAAGTAGATACTTTGTAGTTTCTTCAGTCTAGTAGTCAACTAAAACAATATCTTACTTCTCTTCTTAAGTTTTCTTGATACTTTTACTCTTCCTCTAAAATTATAACCATGTAACAGATAGTAGTATGATATATAAGTTGAGACTAAGATTGTTATCCAAAGTTTAGTTATAAGTCTGTTGATAAACTTCTTAGCTTGATCTGTAACCTAGGTACTTTATATACTCTTATAGATAACCATATTCATTTCCAGATAAGTTTCTATACTTGATCTAATCTTCTTCCATATAACTAACTATAGATATCTGCTTGAAGTGAGAATAGCTACTTAATAACTAAGTAATCTTAAGCCACAAAGATGTTATATACTATCTGATATCCACTCTTTTCACTCTCTTCCAATACAGATTATACTCCATTACAATTAATCTGAGGACCAAACTTTACATTTCTTATCAATTCTATGGAGTTCCAAATAATAACTCCTGTAGTATCTGACAACCCAGAGTATGTATAGCAGTAGAGTATTATTAGATCTGCACTTCTATACTTAAGAAACATTAGCCACTATATACTGTTTCTTAGTCTGATAATTGATTTAGATTTGTACCACATTTGCTGAGATCTTTCTGAACTTCTATTATTTATAAATTATAACTATATAACAAATAGACTAGGTATAACATCATCTGTTGAAGCTAAGGTTAATTATCTGCATAGCACTATCTTTAGTCCCTTATGTATTTGTTAAGTCCACTTTTCCACTCCTATCTTCTATGTTACATTTGCAATGTAAATTATTCCTAACAAAAGAGTCTTATGAAGATTATAAGAGAACTTAACAAGAAGTCTCCACTATATTCTTATACTATATATACTATTATTACAAGTTCTACTCTAAACTACATGTATTATTTATAAGTCTATTGTAAGTGAATCTGATATTCCAAAATTTTCATTCTATTTATCCAAAAAAAGCTTCTTAACACTGAGCTCCACAGACTTCAGTATAGACTCTTCTGTCTTATAATATTGCTGAATCCTACTACAATACCCACAGTCTTCCTTACTAATAGCTATTAAACTCTACACTTATATACTATTTGTCAGAGTGACTGAGCAAAGTTTATAGAGTTACATAGAGTTTATAATCTCTAGAAGAATATAAGTTTCATTAACATAGTACTATAAATACATCACTTATCTCTGTCATATACTAAGTCTAAGTTCAACTCCAACAATGGACTATCTTTTACAGTGGTGTTATTTAGTCTAATATCTATTAATAGCCTATTCTCTGTAGTAATGTTATACTTTGTCCAAATTTCATAAATACTTGGTTTTTCATAGTAGAGTTTACTCTTATCCAACTTAGTCTTTTACAGCAGAGTTTTTTATATCCAACCTATATTAGTATTTTACTAAAATCTTTACTTAGGGCTGTACTCTAAAACTCTCTGAGTTCTTTTTTAGTTTTATTTGTATATGAGAACTAATAGGTATACTATATTTTTTAGTCTGATAATCAATAACAAATATAAATATCATTTGACTTTACTCTATTATTCTTTAGTAGCATATTTCTTATCAGAATTCACTCCTCTTAAACTCTGATCCTCTTTTGAAGCTACAATCTCATAATAGACAAATAGCACAGTATATAAGCTGAAGCTAAGATTGTTTAGAAAAGTCTATAATACCATACTCTTTGTATAGATTTTCATACTTAGTATAATTCCAAGTAAACTCTGTAGACTTTTGCTCTCTGGTATAAACTATACTTAACAATTTCCAGAAAAACCTAAGAAAATAGAATAAGATTTCTGAAGACAATAGATATTCTATAAAGCTATAACATACATTCTAATCTCCTAGATTAGCTTACTTGATAAGAAATAATAAAAATAGTATGACTAAAAGCATTTCTGACAAAAATATCTAGAATGTTAGTCCAGAAAGGAAAAGAGGTTATTATTAGCAATAAATAGAAGGTAGCTAAAACAATATTCAAGGTTGTACTCTTGAATTAGTAGCAAAGAGTGGCAGAGTTAGAGGAATGAATACTATAAGCTTTAATAGTTGCATTAGACCTCAGATTAAGAGAATAAATATTGCAAGCTTTGATAGTGGTATTGAGTAAGAAGTCTAGAGCCCTATAGGCCTTGATGGTGGTGTTGGAGCCAAAAAAGTAGGTCTTCTTACACTGTCTCTTCAAAAAACTTGTTAGATCATTGTTAGTTACTCCTTTATCATCATCAAGTGTTTTCTGTCTTTTCAAGTAATATTATAGATACTTCTATCTAGATTCCTGACCATCTGTATAGCATCATTCTAGTAATTAGCTCAGCATTGTTTCACTAAATTGCAATAGACTGTAGAATATTTAGAATAGTAGCTATCTTTAGAAAACCTCATTCTATTCTCTTAGGTTTTTCTAAAGATAGGTTGTATTTAATTATTAGCTACATTAGGTTTTCCTGAAAACATAAAATCCCATATAACTCTACAGACTTTGTTTAGTTGCTCTAAGTTGCTGTAATATTAAAGTTTAGTAATAATGTTTAATTATCAGACTGAAGATTATAATATATCTACTAGTTCTTAAATACAAGTATTATAAAAGAGAACTTAGATATCTTATAACATAGTTTCAAGTAGATGTTTTAGTAGTAAAATACTGACAAAGGTTTGGAACAAAAGAACTTTACTATAGAAGACCAAGTCTAAAAATAAGTTAACTCTGTTATAGAAGACTAAGTTATAAGTAGAAATGTTGCAAGAGATAATACTTCCACAAAAGATAAGTTGTGAATAAAACCTTGTAAACCAATAATATTGCTATGAAAGATAAGTTATTTTTAGGATTGAACTTTGGCATATGATAGTATTTCCCTCTTAGAAATGAGTCTTTGAAGTCCTACTGAATTTACTCAGGAAATATATAATTATGTCTTAAGATAAAAGAAAAAAATTTACTTTATTTTTTCCTTACTATTATATCAGCCCATAACTTTCTATTTTCTTAAGAAATTGAGAATAAATCTTAGAGCATTAAAGAGAGGATATACAGCAATAATTTGTAGAAGAGCAAGAGCTTCTAGCCTGTTCAGAAAAAATAGCAAAGATATAATATATCATAAGAGTAGCTAAGAAAATAAGACTGGTAGTGGAGGCCAGAGCAAGAAAAGAGGTCAAATAAAGATAATACAAGGAGAAAATAAAGAGATAGTAGGAAAAGAAACTAGAGAGGCTTTAGAAGAAAGTTCTGGTATAAGAGTCTAATATAATGGACAATATCAAAATTCTCTCTTTAACAAGGCAGAAGTAAGACAAAGAAATTATTAATATTTCTTCAGAAAATAAGACCAGTCTACGACTATCAAACAAAGCAAAGAAAAAGCAAGTAAAGAAAGGCTATAAAAAGGTAGTTAAGATAGAAGATGAAAACTTTTATAAGAGGTATATACATATCAGACAGAAATATCTAGTGTATAATAGCAAGTAAATAAGAAATATTTTTTATCTTTTACTAATTAATTTTCTTCTTATTGGCAGATTTCTAGCCTATGCAAGATACATTGTTGTCAAGTGGTAGTATATTTATGTATGAGAGATCAAAGAACATCATAGTATTAGTAAGTCTTTTCAGAACTTGATAAAGAAATAGAAATATCTAATGGCTAAGTTAATAAAGATCTAGGATATAGTTAAAGCAAAGTAGGGATAAAAGGAGAAGGTAGTAAGTAGAAGCTATTAAAAGAAGTTTATAGAAAGATCAGAAGAATATGAGGAGAAAGTTTTTTTTTTGTCTGAATAAGAGTAAATTAAGTAAAAAGATTAATTAAGATAATTATAAGAGTTATTATGAAAGAAAAATAAGACAAGAAAAAAAGATAGAAAAATAAGTAAAAATCCTATAAAAAGTATATAAAGACTGGAGTTGAACTTACAGTAGTATGATTAAGACAGAGGAAGAAGACTAGGCTTAGTAGAGTAAACAATATAGAAATTAGTGACCAATTCTATAATATAAGTGAGTTTAGTGAGAGCTACTCAGATTTGTCTTTAGTATTTTCATATTCTAGTCAAATAACTTTATAAAGAAGCTTATAGGCTTATTTTTAGTCAATTTTAGAGTTTACAGTCTATGAGATTTTATACTTAGATTCTCTGTCAATGATAACTAGTACTGTAGTAGGTTGGATTCTGTTAGTAAAAGTGTTGAAAGTAGTTAGCTTAAACATAGACATATGAAAGACTAGATGTATAGAATATATAAACTTTAGAAAGTGAAGAGTAAACAACAAAGTATTAAGCTAGAAAATAATTTCATAAAGTTTAAGATATTTTGATGAACTTCTTGAAGAGCTAAGTAGTTCTGAAAAATTGAACATAGTGCTGTTAGGCTATGAAGATTTTAGCTTTGAAGATACTTTGTAATTTATTAAGATTGGTAACAAAGGCATAAGTTTAGAAGAAAGCAATATTGTGTTTAGAATATACTAAAATGCTAGAATGATAGCTCTTATTAGTAAAGAATAAAAATATATCCATGGTAGTACTGAAAGTATTATTGTAGAAAAATGTTAGACATAGTTTACATCTTGTTATCTGAGACATCTTTCCAGATCTCAGATATTAAGATCCAAGTAAAATATGTTTATCTAAGAATATAGAAGTCAGAGTAAAATAACCTTCAGCTTTAACATATATACAGCACCTCTACAATTTACACTAGTCATATATTTCAGATCAGAACTAGAGACTTTAGAAAGTGGACAACTACTAGAAGGTGGCAAGATATGTCATTACTGACACAGAAAGAGTAGTGTTAGTTTTAGTCAATTTTCAGGATAAGGAATTATAGTCTATCTAGTCATCTTAAATTCTGGTACTTTATAACTAAAATCATATCTGAGAATTCAAAAAGACAAGTATCTACTCTGTGTACACTAAAGTTCTTGGAATAGTGTTTGGAGTTCTATAAAGAGCATAAGAAAGCCATATGCTTGATTATGGAGTGATTATTTATAAATAGAGCTAGATTGATCCACACTAAAAAAGTAATGAAAACTAAAAAAGAAATATCTATTTCCACAGATATTTTGAGTGGAGCAGATGTTGATAAGCATTATTTATGATGAAATTGGATAGAGTCAGATAGATTTTGATAGTATATGACAAAAAACTCCACAAGAGATAGAATTTTAGACTAGTTGTCTTACTAGTAGTAATAATATATACAAAGATATTATTCTATAGTTTGGTTTGTATAATTAGTTTGTTTATTACTTTTAGAGTGGTAATCTGAAGTAAAGTAAAAATATATGTCCAAAGCTATATCTAAAGAATAGAAGAAGTTCAATATAAACTTTGAGCTATAGTCAAAGATAACATAAGAAAAAGTATTATATTTAGAGAATATATAAAGAATAAAGAGACATACTAAAATAAAATAAAAACCAAGTTTATCATTCACAGCTCTAAGACTCTATTTATAATACTATTATCTCTATAGACTTGTTTCTCTTTTATTTTTATTTTTATTTTATTTTATTTTTGGATTTCATTTTTATTTAATTTAATTTAGACTTAGACTGTCATGTATGAATGTCACATGTTACATAGTCATATAACACAGAGAAAGTTATAGAAGATTCTAGAATCAATAATATTATATAATATAGCTATGGTATATTAGTATTATAAAAAGTATATATACAGATTATAGTCTGTAGTATATAAGATAGACTAGTTTGTAATAGAAACTCTATTGAGTTTTCTTGTATTACTCAATATAAGAGTATATATTTTGTTTTAACTTGAAATTTAAAGTTATAATACAGAGATAAAATTTGCCTACTTGGTGAGCCAGTCAATAATTACTAGGATAGTGTTAAGTCCAGAGGATGATGAGAGTTTCTCAATAAAATACATGAAAATAGAATTTCATAAATATTTGGAAATAAAAAGTTGCTTGAAAGATTTATAGAACTTATAATACTAAGGTTTGGATTGTATATAAGTAATATAAGACTTACAAAATTGTTGTATATCTATATAGAGGCTTGGCTAGGAATATCCATAGTGAATAAGTTTCAGTATTTTGTTTTAACTGAAGTAACTAGCCAAAATGTGATTATAATTATACTGAAGTATATATATACAGAGATCAGAGTAAGAGAGTGAAACTTTTGCTTTGATAAAGGCTACAAGTTGTTCATAAGTGAAAATTAGTTTGAAGTTATAAAATTTGATTATAATATAGCCATTATTTCTCAAGATAGATATCTCATTGTTTAATAAGAACATTCAGTTTAGTATTTAAATAACCTAAACAGAACTAGATGATAAGGTTAAACTGCAGTACTTAACAATTTTTGTCATTGTCATTATTTATCAGACTAAAAATTACAATGTATCTACCAATCCTTAAATACAAGTATTGAAAAACTTAGAATGTTTTATAATATAGCTCTAAGTAAATATTTTAGTAGTAAAACACTAATAGTAGTTTGGAACAGAAAAGCTTTGTTATCAAAGACCAAGCCTGGAAAGAAGTAAACTCTGCTATAGAAGACCAAGTACTCATGGAGTTTGAATAGAGAAATAATACTATTATAGAAGATAGGTTATGAATGAAACCTTGCAGACTAATAATATCACTATAAAAGACAGGTTATTAATAGGGTTGGACTTCATGATAAATAAATTAGATGCAACACATAAGTTGAAGCCTTAGTCATTATCTATATTATATATAATATTCTAAATTATCTGATCCCACTTTCAGATAAGTATTTCCACAAATCTATATACTTTACAGAATTGTCAAGCATGGTTCATGTTTAGATAAAAGTCTACAGAGTTTGAAATGAAGCTTAGATTAAGTATAAAAACTTATTCAAGAAGTCTAGAGTTGTAGACTTTAAATAATGAGTTATCAAGAATGAAAAGTATAAACTTAGTTTTTTCTCATTTTCTCTCTTATTTTTATTTTCTTTTCAATTTATTTTCATATTTTTCTATTTATAGAACTTAGGGTTAGGATTAGTCATGTGACATGAGAAGAAAGGTGTAGAAGGTACTAAAAGGATGATATCATACAACATACACAATGCATGTTGGCCTTGAGATATATATATGGTTGTTTAAGATAGGCTAGAAGTACATAGTATAGACCATATGTCTTTAGTATAAAAGGTAGACAATCCTATAAAGAGTTCTCTATTGAGTTCTCTTGTGTTAACCTAATACAAAATTCTTTTTATTGATCTACTCTAAGGTTTTTGAGTTGTAATATTAGAACTTGATACCATATTCAGAAACTACTCAACACTAAGGTCTTTCTCTCTTATTCTCTTTTCATCCTTGACTACGGGTAATACATCCAAAGTCAAGAAGAATAGCCAGATCCTAGGCTTAAGGGATATACTAGTTAGGCAGGAGAAGCCTAGCTGTCTGATTGCATTAAAGCCCACTGGTGCACTTCAGATATATCACCTTTTGTGGATGTGATCTATACCTTTTCAATTAGCAGCTCTATGCTACATCTCCCCTTATGAGATGTCTACCCAAAAGAACAGCAGAAATCCTTAAGATCCTGCTTAGAGTAGAACAGTCTTCTTAGACCAAAATTGTATACTCTTTGGTTAGTATAGAAAGGTAGTCAGTAGACAGTGTATGCAGGACAAGAAGAGGGCCTACTACCACCTACCAAGATTTTGTTAACGGAGTATGAATTAGAGAATGAAACCAGTACAGGTTCTGCTCTTCTGTTATATACATCATCACCGCCCACATCACCACCAGTATCATCATCACCATCACTAATCAATTCTCCCCCTCCTATTATATTATGAGTCAACATGACTTATATGCAATAATCAGACAGCAACAAGAGTAGTTGGCAGCAATGCAGGTACAGATACAGGCCCTGCTTGAAGGAGGAGTAGTAGTAAAAAGCAGAGGTAGAGGAGCTACTGAGGTGGCAAAACCACAGATCTTTGATAGCACATTATTGAAGGTTTTGGGATTCATCTTGGTGTGCAAATTATACATTAGAATGAAGTTGAGAGAAGAGTCAGTAGAGGATTAAATCAGTGGATCTTATCATATGTATAGAAAGGGGTAGCAGACATATGGAAGAATAATATTTTGAAGGATTTGGAAGTGGGAGAAGTAAGGTATAAGTTAGCAGGAGAATTTTTGATGGAGATTAAGAAAAAGTTTAGTAGAGGAGATAAGAAATTAGTAAAGATAGCAGAGTTGAAGAGGATGGAGCAAGGAGGTCAAAGTATGGAGGAATTTATACAGAACTTTAAAAGAGTAGTGAGAGGTAGTGGATATGAGAGCCGACCATTAATTGAGAAATTTAAGAGAGAGATAAATGGAGCAATTAGAAGGAAGTTGATAGAGACGGAAAACCAACCAGGCTCAATTGAACAATAGTTTAAGAGGGTAATAGCCCTAGATTGAAACTGGAGAGAGAGCAGAAGAGAGGAGAAGAAGCTGAAGGGACAAAGAGAGCAGAGAAAAGTAGCTCCTGAACAATAGAAGCAAAGACAGATATTACCACAATCCCAAGTATGATAGAGGAGGTAGAAAATGCTACCTCAGTAGGCAACAATAGGGCTCACTCTGATGGAAGGAGTGAAGAGAATGAATGTGGTAGTAGTTAGAGAGTAGGGGTAAGGAATGGAGCCTCTTAGAAGAGACCCTTATACAATGGATATAGACAGGGGGAGAAACTGTTATGCTTGTAAAGAATTCAGACACATGGCTTGACACTATAGAAACAGAGGATAGAGAGAAATGGTGGCAAAAGGGAGAAAATTAGAGTATGGGGAAAGAAGAAAGGGAAATTTTGAACACTTGAACAATTTAAAAGAGGTGAAGAATCTAGAGTTTCTTGACTAGATTCTTATAACAAATTCAATATACTAGCTAATAAAATAAAAGTTAGTGCACTAGAATTAGAAGGAAATAAGGAAATGATAGAAGTAAGAAAAGTAGAAGGAAGATCATTGAGAGAAGTTATGGTAAAAATTGGGTTAGAGAGAATAAACATGCAGAAAGGAATAATGGTAGAGGCATTGCTGGATAATGGGGCAACTGGGCTAGTTATGAGTTCAGAGTTTTCCAGAAAACAAGAGTTCAAGCTGAAAAAGTTAGAGAGACTGATACATGTGAGGAATGTAGATAGTTTGCTTAATAAGGAGGGACTAATAGAGCATACAGTAGAGGTAAATATTTACTATCAGAGATATAGAGAGAGGACCAAGATCAATATCATAGAGGGGCAAAAGTAGATGGTAATTCTAGAAATACCATGGTTGGTCTAGCACAATCTAGAAATATACTGGACAATAGGAGAGGTAAAGATGACGAAATGTTCAGAAGAGTGTGGAAAGCAGTAGAGGCTAATACAGGGAAAATTGGAGTGGCAGAAATAGAAGAAGAAAAAAGCAGGAAAGAAATGAGAAAAGAAAAAGAAAAAGAAAAAGCAAAAAAAAAAACAGTAGAGATAAAAAAGATAACAGAAGAATAGGAGATATGGGATGATGATGAAAAGGCAGCAAAGTCAGAGGTGGAGGTGAAGAAGTTAGTCCCAGAAAAATTTCATAGGTAGATCAAGGTCTTTAACAAGAAATAGTTAGAGAAGATGCCTACTTGAAAGATTTGGGATCATGTTATTGACTTGAAAAAAGGATTTATGCCAAAGAAAAGAAAGGTGTATCTATTGTCAAGAGAGAAGAAGAAGAAGTAAGAGAGTTCATTAGAGAACAGCTAAGAAAAGGGTACATCAGACTCTCAAAATTGCCTCAAACAGCACCAGTGTTCTTTGTAGAAAAGAAAGATGGAAGAAGAGGATAGTACAAGATTATCAATACCTAAATGAGTGAATGGTGAAAAACAACTACCTATTACCCTTAATTTCAGACATATTAGAAAACATTGGTATCAAGAAGGTGTTTACAAAGATGGACTTGAGGTGGGGATACAAGAACATGAGGATAAAGAAGGGGGACAAATAGAAGGCTACATTTACAATACTTGAGAGATCTTTCAAACCGATAGTCATGTTCTTTGGGTTAACAAACTCACTGGCAACTTTCCAGACCATAATGAACAAGTTATTAAGAGACCTAATCAATACAGAAAAGGTAGCAGCGTTTATAGATAATGTGATAGTGGAAACAGAGAGTGAGAAAGAATATGATAAGCTAGTGGCAGAAATAATAAAAAGGTTGGAAGAGAATGATCTATATGTAAAGCCAAAAAAATACAAATGGAAGGTGAGAGAGGTGAGATTTTTGGGGTAGTGATAGGACCAAACAGAATAAAAATGGAAGAAGAAAAGATAAGGGAAGTATTAGAGTAGCTGGCACCAAAGTGTGTAAAAGATGTGCAGAAATTCCTAGGACTGGCAAATTACTACCACTGGTTCATTGAGGGATTCACATCTATAGCCAGACCACTGCATGATCTAGTAAAGAAAGATCAAAAGTGGAATTAGATAGAGAAACAGGAAGAGATATTTAGGGAATTAAAAGAAAGGTTCATGAAGGAACTGGATTTAGATAAGAAAATGAGAGTGGAGGTAGATGTATCATATTATACAATAGATAGAGTACTATCAATGGAAAGTAAAGATGGATTATGGAGGCCAGTAGCATTTCTTTCAAAATCTCTGAATGAAACCAAAAGAAATTACAAGATACATAACAAGGAGATGCTAGTGATTATAAGGGATCTAAATAACTAGAGACACTTATTGGAGGGTGCCAAATTCAAGTTTGAGATCTGAACAGACCACAAGAACTTGAAATATTTCATAAAGATACAAAAGTTGAATCGACAACAAACAAGATGGACATTATATCTATCAAGATTTGACTTCACTCTAAAACATGTTCTAGAAACAAAAATAGAGAAAGTTGATAGACTTAGTAGGTGACCAGATTGGAGAGTAAGTATAGAAAAGGACAACAAGAATCAAGTATTTATTAAGAACAACTGGATTTGTAATGTAGTAATAGAAGGACCAGAAGTAGAAATAGTAGAAAAAATAAACAAGGCTAGGAGTAAAGATAAAGAAGTAGTTAGAGTAGTTGAAGAGATGAAGAAAACAAAGGTAAAGAAACTACGAGGAAATAAGTGGCAGATAGAAGGAGATTTGGTGTTAAAAGAAGAAAAAGTGTATATATCAAAGGATGAGGAGTTAAGAGCAGAGATCATCTAGCTACACCATGACGTGCTGGTAGCAGAACATAGAAGATAATGGAAAATGGTGGAGCTGGTCACTAGAAACTATTAGTAGCCAGAAGTAATGAGGGATATGGGAAGATACATAGAAGAATGTGATTTGTATCAGATAATAAAGAATAGGACAGAGGAGATAGCAGGAAAATTGAAGTTGAGCAAAGTACTAGAGAAACTGTGGACATACATAATAGTGGATTTCATTATGAAATTACCAATAGTGGCTGGAAAGGATACAATCCTGGTAGTTTGTAATAGATTGTCCAAAATAACATATTTTGTAGCAACTATAGAAGGGACATCAGCAGAAGATTTGGCAAGACTGTTTAGAAGCAATGTATGGAGGTTGCATGGGTTACTAGAAAGTATTGTATTAAACAAAGGACCACAGTTTGTAGCAGAGTTGACAAGAGAGCTAAATAGGATACTAGGAATAGAGACCAAGTTATTGATGGCATTCTATCTACAGACAGATGGACAAATAGAGTGGATGAATTAGGAGCTGGAGCAGTATTTGAGGTTCTTTGTAGACTATAGACAGAAGGATTAGCCAGAGTAGTTGGTAACAGCAGAGTTTGTGGTGAATAACAAGGTTCACACAGCAACAAAAGTTTCACTATTCATGGCAAACTATGGTAAAGAATTGAGAATGGAAAGAGATATAAGGAAGAAAGGAAAAGTAGAGAAAACAATGGAATTTGCAGAAAGAATGAAGAAGGTTCACAAAAAAGTGGAGGCGGCATTAAAGAAGACACAAGAAGATATGAAGATACAGATAGATAAGAGTAGAAAAGAGAGCGAAGACTGGAAGAAAGGGGACAGAGTACTGTTGAGTACCAAAGATTTGGTATTCAAAGAAAGACTGGCAAAGAAGTTGGTGAAGTGATATATGGAATCTTATACAATAGAGGAAGTGGTATCAACCAATGTAGTCAAACTATGATTACCTACCTCAATGAGAATCCATCCAGTAGTGAATGTTAGCAAAATAGTGTGGTAGAAGAAACAAATAAAAGAACAAAAAAAGGAGAAGGGAAAACCAGTAGAAGTTGAAGAAAATGTAGAGTAGGAAAAAGAAGATGAGAGGGATAAATAAGTACTTAGTACAATGAAAAGGATTTACAGCAGAGAATGATATATAGGAAAGAGAGGAGGATTTGGGTCATATGAAGAATCTAGTAAATGAATTCAAAGGAAGGTTAGGAGTGGAAGTAAGAAGACAGGAGAAGGTAAAATAAAAGTGAAAGATGAAATTGAATTCTAGGGTGGAAGAGTTCAAGAGGATGGAGCTACTAGAGAAGTATACAGTGAAGCTATTATATGAATGGAACAATAAGAAGTTAGAAAAGAATTGGAATAGGTGAAAAAATGATAGACAGACAGACAAAAATGAATATCTAAGAAGATTGGAAAAGAGAAACAAAATAGATAATAGAAAATATGAGACAGTTTCTCCAGAGGAGAAACCTTGAAAGGAGAATAATGTTAAGAATGAAAAGTATAAACTTAGTTTTTTCTTATTTTCTCTCTTATTTTTATTTTCTTTTCAATTTATTTTCATATTTTTCTATTTATAGAACTTAAAATTAGGATTAGTCATGTGATATAAGAAGAAAGGCATAGAAGATACTAGAAGGATAATGTTATACAATATATACAATGCATGTTGGCCTTGAGGTATATATATGGTTGTTTAGGATAGGCTAGAAGTACATAGTATAGACCATATGCCTTTAGTATAAAAGGTAGACAATCTTGTAAAGAGTTCTCTATTGAGTTCTCTTGTGTTAACCCAATACAAGATTCTTTTTATTGACCTACTCTAAGGTTTTTGAGTTGTAACATGAGTACTAATAGAGAAATAAAGCATATTGCCAATAATACTAGAGCTTAATAACAATAAATTGTTTTTGTTGTCAATTATTAGACTAAAGTAAAATATCTTTCACTTCTAGAGAATCTTATTCTATTCTTTTAGGTTCTTTCTAAAAGTTCTTTTTATATGTTATAGTCATATTTAATACAATTTATATTCTTTCTAAATTTTTGAAGAATTTTTCCTCAAGTAAGCTGATCCAGGAGATTAGAATATATCTCTTAGCTATATAGAATATTTGTCACCTCCAAAAACTTTACTCTATTCTCTTAGGTTCTTCTAGAAATAAGTGGTATATTTATAAGTACTATGTCAATAAAACTTAGATTTTTCTAGAGATTGTGAAAGTTTATAAAATCTTATGAATTCTGCTAGTTATTCTTAGAGTAGAACAAAGTTCTTCTTCTGTGAAACCTCAAAGCATCTTAAGTCTGGTAGTTGTAGATTACCTACTCTATATTTTAATCTTTCTCTTTATTTCTTGTTTCTTAATTAATACTTACTCTTAGTAACTATTCTATAACCTTTGTTAACACTGATAAAGCCTTGAAGCTCCTTCAGCACCAACACAACTGTAAATATAATACTAACAATATTCTTGCTAGTCTCATAACCTAGCTCAGAGACTTGTAAGTCTCTAGTCTGCCACTGCACGCCATGTAATAAATTGTTGATTCAAAAAAAAAAAAAAGACTTGTAAGTCTCAATATCAAATCTCATTTTTGCATTCATAAATATACTATTACAACAAGACCTCTATTTCTAACTGATACTCTTGTGTCTAGAAACTCCCTCTATTACTCTTGACCTTATATACCACCTGCACCAGACTTAAGCAGTGTCACAAACTTCATTCAGCTTGTATCTCCACAACCAGTAGACCAATTTTCACAAACTAAGTTGTACTGAAAAGCCCTAAATGAGGGCTATCCACATAAGTGCAGAATCCACAAAAGCAACAACAAATGATTGAGATATCAGGCCATCAGTAGCTGTAAAAGCTTTGTCTGCTAATATCTCATGAACGGCTGAACGGATTCACATGATTGAACTTGTGTTGGAAACTGCTCATCAATTCATTTCCAACAATATATGATGAATCTCAAAGCAATAAGTATTGGTAGAGATACAAGCATATCAATGTAGTAACATAATTAGTTATCTTTTAAAATTAGTCTGACAGCTGCTATGAAGTAGCCAAAAAAGTACTGTGGGGATGCTACACTAAAGATAAAGAGTAATAACTTCTGTGAGAGATGTGTGCATGCTAGACAAGACTGTTTAGTATACAACTCAAGATAAGTACAGATATTTTTTTTGTTTCTTTTAATCTACTAATAATTTTTTTCTTTATAGTTATTCCCTCACATGTACCAAGTGCATCACTATCAAGCAGTGGTGTATTCCCCATCTTAACACCATATCTCTAACAATAGTCTCTATCTATAAGAAAATTTAAATGCCATTGAAAAAGCACTCCAAGATCTTGTTAAAAAGTACCAGAGCATTAGAAAGTCTCTTTAGAACTTGATGGAGGACTAGAAGAGAAATATGGCCCAATTAGCAAGAATTGGAGCTGTAGTTGATTAGAGATGGAATTTGAAGAAGAATCTGTAGGATAGCAACAAGGAAAATAAGGAAGAAAACAGAGATGAGAAGAGATTTGAGAAAAAGCTTGAGGAGAGTTAGGAAGAGATATTCCTATTGTCACCCTCCTGTTAAAATATTAGTTTTGTTTTATTTGAATACTATTAATAAGATTTTTTCTTTTATCTGTGAAGTCTGAAAATTTGAAAAGGAAAAATCCTATTAAAAGTATGCAGAGACTGGAAATAACATGTATCAGCATGATCAGAGCAACAGAAGTGAACTAGGCTTAGTAGGATATGTAATATAGAAATTGGATACTAAGTTAGTAGTATGAGTGAACTCAAATGTAAGAATCCACTTAGATTTATAGAGTCTACTATCTAAGAGATTTCATACTTGGGTTTTCCATTAATTATAACTAGTACAGGAGCTAGCTAAGTTCTCTCAGAAAAAGTATTGGATATGATAAGTTCAAACATAGATATATGGAAAACTAGATAAACAGAGCACATAGACTCTAAAAGACAAAGAGTAAATAATAGTATACTAGGCTGAAAAATGATTTTATAGAGTCTGAAATATTTTTAGAGAACTTTTTTAAGAGTTAAATAGTTCTAAAGAACTAAGCTTTTATAAAGACTTTATTATCTATTTTGAAATTGGGTATAGAGAAACATTGTATATCAATAAACTTCTAATAATACTATTAGGCCATGATAATCTTAATTTTAAGGATACTCTGTAATTCATTAAGGTCTATAGCAAAGTTGTAAGCTTAGAAGGAAGTAATATTGTATGTAGGATGAATAGTAATATTTGGGTAATATTCCTTATTAGTAAAAAATAAAAAAACACTGATAGTAGCACTTGGAGTATTATTGTAAGAAAACTCTACAAGAGGTAGAAGTTCAGACTATTTGTTCTGACCAAAATGGTCATTTAGAATATGATTATGATTATACTGGAGAACATGTATGTGGAAATTACCAGTAAATAGTATATAGATTTTGTCATCAAGATAGAGAAAACCATTAGAGTCCATAAACTATCAGCCATCTATAAAGATGTATTTTGTAGCAATTGGGTCACTAGAAAGAGCTAAAAGAATATCTTGGTACAGAGTATCCAGATTAATAACTGTAGCTGCACAAAGAAAAGAATAGTAGCTTGTATGGAGGTTACAAGTTGTTCTTGAGTAAAGATTAGTTTGAAGTTATGAAGGTTTACTGTGGTATAGCTAGTATTTCTCTCTTTAGAATAAATATTCCACTATCTAGTAAAAGTGTCTGGTTTAATGCCAAAATGACTAGGATAGAATATAATAACAAGATTGAACTAAGAGAGATACTTGAACCACTATGCTTGCCTCCAGATCAGTATTTTAGTAGTAGAAAAATACTTAAGGTTTTTGTGATCTATAATAATATCAATGAAATAGGCTGGACTTTCTAGATAGTGTTACTATCACAAATAAGCTACTCACTGGTTGTGATACTTGAACTTAATAGTATTTCAGAAGTTCAGTATAAAAAAATAATGATAATAGGTGATAAGTAGTATCAACAGGAATAATTGATGTAAATTGATATAAATTGATATTGTTAAGTTTGAGATCTAATTCTCAGACACAGAAGTATATATACAAAAGAGTGATGATTCATATACAAGCTGTTGCTATCATATAATCAAAACTCATACCTGATGAAAGCTATCATCTGTCATAATAGCTATCAGACTAATTTTAGAAGATAACTAATTATGTCACTACATTGATATACTTGTATTTCTATGAATACTTATTACTATAAGATATATTGATGAGCACTTTCCAATGCAAGTTCAATTGTGCAAATCCATCCAGTCGTTCATGAGATATTAGTAAATAAAGATTCTACAGTTACTGATGATCTGATATCTTGGTTTTTTGTTGTTACTTTTATACATCCCACATATGTGCAGATAGTCTTTATTTGGGGCTTTACAGTGCAACTTAGTTTGTGAAAATTGGTCCACTAGTTGTGGAGATACAAGCTAAATAAAGTTTATAACAGTTATCAAATTTTGAAAGCCTCAAAAATAGTAAGTAATTCCTTGTCATATGTGTTATATTTCAACTCTGCCATAGTAAAAGTGCAAAAGTAAAAGATGACTGGATGAACTTCATTTTTTTCATTCACAATAGAAAGAATTGCAGTAAGAGTATAATTTGAAGTATTAGTTTTCATAATAAGTTGAACATTGGGAATTTAGTACATAAGGATAGGAGTAAAAATAAATGCTTTCTTGAGGGAGTTGAAAACATCATAACAGAAGGAGTCAAACTTCTAGAGAATATTCTTCTAGGTAAGGCATATCAATAGAATAACAATATTCAAGTAGTTAAAGATAAACTAGCAGTAAAAGTTAGTGAAACCTAAGAAAGACTAAATATCTTTAACTCTCTTTGGTTCTAGCCAGTCTTGAATAATCTTTATTTTATTATCAGATATGGTAAGAGAAGAAAGAATATATCTTAGATACTCTACTGACTTAGAATAGAATTTATATTTTTCTGCTTTAGCATAAAAACTAGCTTTATAAAGATACTTGAGTATTTTTTTAATATGTTAGCAATATTTAGACATGTTATCTGAGTAAATAAGTATATCATCTAGATAAATTACAATATAAATATCCAGAAGATCAGAGAAGAGGTTATTTATGAATTACTAAAAGACTATAAGAACATTGGTAAGACTAAAAAGCATTATTGATTACTTAAACAATCTATAATGTATTCTAAAAGTAGTTTTCCATTCATCACCATTGACTATGCAAACCAAGTGGTAAGCATGGCAAAGATCTATCTTTGTATATACTTAAGCTTTGTAAAGTAAGTCCAGTAAATCAGAGATAAGTGGAAGTGAATAGCAATTATTTTTGGAAATCTAATTAAAACTATAGAAGTTAATATAAAGGTGTAATAAACTATCTTTCTTCTTGACAAATAAGATCAGTACACTATATAAAAAAGAGGTTAGTTAGATGAAACCTATATTAAGATTTTCCTTAATGAATTCCTTTAGAGTTTTTTTTTAGATACTGAAAAAGAGTATATAGGTCTAACTAAAGGTTAAACACCCTCTTCTAGGTTAATTTGAAGGTCATAAAGACAGTAAGGAGTGAGGACTTTAGCTTTGGTTTTACTGAAAATATTAGCAATTTTATGATATTTAGAAGAGATATTAAAAAGATCAGAAGTCTCTGCAAGTTTTGCAAAGTTAACCTAAATATCTGAAGAGCAAAGATGAAGTTGAAATTTATTAGAACCTAGAAGTTTTGATGTATACATGAATATTACAATACTAATAATAATAATGTCAGGTTGCTCAGAAATAGATCTAGAGATTTTAGATGTAGGTATAGAAACTGTAGAATCTAATGATTGCAGAGAGGTGTCAGTAGCCAACAGAGATACTAATGATGTTTTAGCTATAATATGAGAAGAAGTAAGATTTTTCTACAAAGATGAATAGAAGTTGATTAACTTATTTACCCAGTTAATCAGTGGATTGTGTTGGGTGAGCTAGTTGTATCTAACAATCAAAGAGCAAGAAGAATCAAGTAAAGTGACATAGAAGTTTAGATTTATATAATTACTAGTAGGGAAAATTAAAGACAAGTTAGCAATTTTAGAAATGATATTGTTTGATGAACTATCAAACAAGTAGAAGGCAACTGGTGAGGTTGTGAATATCTTCAAGTGATGAGTATCTATAAATTTTGAGTTTATAAAGTAATAGATAGATCCAGAATCAGCTAAAACTCAGAATAGGATTTTATTAGAGTGATCCTGAGCAAGGATCAAAGGAAAAGTAAGAAAGATAAAAAGAGAATCAGAATCAGAAAAAGCAGATGTGTTAAGTCAGATAGAACTCATTACTGTACAAGAAAGTTCAATGTAGCCCTCAGTTTATACAGAGGTCTAGGATTGCTTTCTATTTTTCTGAGAGTTTCACAGAAACAGCTGCTAAAGTACCATAGCCTTTGAGTATAATTGTTATCTGCTTCTTAGAACAAAAGTCCAACTTGTAGTCTCTTACACTATAATAGAGACACAGGTTATTTTTGAGATACTTCTTGCACTCATTACTAGTTAACTTGCTATTGTTGGTCAACTTAGAGAAAAGATTTATCTGTAGAGAATTAGATTGTTTCTTAGGAGTAGGAGATAACATATTAAAAGATGATAATTTGGTAGATAAAGCTATCAGAAATATATTTGCTTTGTTCTGGAAGGCTATAATATTACTAGTAGAGAAAGCCTTATCTTGCTTCTAGAAGTGAGACTGAAGAGCCTTCTTTTCTGCCTATCTGAAATAATTGCATTTATGGTTGCATTCTCAGTAGCAATAATCAATAGTCATTACTAAAGTATACATATCCTAGAACAAAGTAGATTTACTCTGTTTCTAGGCAGAGATAGGATTCTGGATCCTATTGGAAAGCTTCTAGTAATAGTAGTAACACAAAACACTATTCCTCTAATCTAATTAAAAGACATAGAATATAAAATCCATATTGTATGCAAAGATCTTATTATCAGGCTTTATATAGAAATTATCCAATATGGTAGCTGCTTTACTGACAAAGTATGAAAGATCAAAGTGCTGATATAATTTGTCAACAAAAAGCATCCAGTCAGAGAGCCAGTCTTACAAGATATTCTGGTCTTCCTAGTCAAGACCTACTTTAAACTAGTTCTAGACAACTCCAGTAAGATAGATTATTGCAAAGTTAATTTTTTATAATGTTCATATCAAATTGTGTAGAATTAATATAGAAATAAAGATGACATTGAAATAAGAAATTATTAAGCTTATCAGGCTCAATATTGCTAAAAGTGTTAGAAATATAGGCTTTATTTTTCCTTGAATTAGAATTAGAGCCAGAGGTTTGATTAGTAGTAAGTGTACTTACAATATGACTGAGTATGTTAGCTAATTACTCATTAGTATTATTGCTGCATTAAGGTTTTGACCATGAGTAAGTAATAAAATTGTCACAAACTTCATTCAGTTTGTATCTCTACAACCAGTAGACCAATTCTCACAAACTAAGTTGTACTAGAAAGCCCCAAATGAGGGCTATCCGCACTTATGCAAGAAGTATAAAAGCAACAACAAATGACTGAGATATCAGGCCATCAGTAGCTGTAAAAGCTTTGTCTGCTAATATCTCATGAACTGCTGGACAAATTCACACAATTAAACTTGCATTGGAAAGTGCTCATCAATCCATTTCCAACAATATATGATACATCTCAAAGCAATAAGTATTGGTAGAGATACAAGCATATCAATATAGTGACATAATTAGTTATCTTCTAAAATTAGTCTGACAGCTTCTATCAGGTACAAGTTTTAATCATGTGATGAAAACAGCTTGTACATAGACCATCACTCTTTTGTATATATATCTTTATATCTAAGGACTAGACCTCAGACTTAATAACATCGATTATTCTTATTGATACTTTTCATTATCTATCATCTATCATCATCACATTCTTATACTGAACCCCTGAAACACTATTCAGTTTAAATATCACAACCAGTGAGTATCTTATTTGTGATAAAAATAAGGTTTATTAGTAACTGGATTAGTAGCAAGAACATTCTCCCAATTAGAATTGTTATCTGCAAAAATAATATTTGGGCTAGAAATAGGTAAAACTGTCTAAACAAGTTGAATAATGTGAGTTGGAAATCTTGGATATAATTGGCCTCTTTAGTAGATATATCTTGAGTATTGTAAGGCATTTGGTAGATATACCTCAGTAAGATTATTACTAAAATGTAAAATTATATTGAAAGATGTTTCAAGTAAGTTGAAGAGTTATAGCAGAAGAAAGCCATTGGACTTTAAAGTGTGAAAAAAGATTTACAGATAGAACTGCTTAGAAGCAACAGTAGACTTGAAAGTTTGATAATACTATTAAGCATAGTTTACATCAGAAGAAGAAGTTGGCTTAGAAAGGTATTGAGTATGAAAACTCTATGCAATGAGCTTAGTAAACTTGTCAGAATGATTTTAGCTTCAACTTATGTACTACACTATCTACCTGCCACATGATCACAACTTTAAATAAGTAAGTGAAGTCCAAGTTGGAAGATAAGTACTGATTTGGTGTGTTGCTGTTAAATATCAAAGATCAAGTTTAATAGAAGTTATCTTTGTTAACTATTAGACTAGCAAATTACAGTTTAACTACTAGTCTTATATACAAGTCAGATATATAAGAGAATTTTGCTATAGAAGACTAAGTTCAATAAGAGTATTTCTACTGTAGAAGACTGAATATCCTATTGTTGTATTACTACTATAGAGATATGTTGCAAGAAGGATAATTGACATAGAAGACAGATTTGTCTCCAAGATATTATAATAACAATATCTTTATGATGGCATATCATTAGAATAGATAGACTTAACATATGCAAGTATCTAGGAACTCTGGTTGATATTTGGATAAGATAATTTACTATTATACTACTACTATAGTAGAATAGTCCAAGCATATAGTCTATATACTTAACTGATTAGTAATTATAACTATAATTAACTAAATAATACTGTAGTAGATTAGATAATAGAAATTAGAAGTGATTACTAGTCTATTAGGAGCTAATCTAGATGATAACTAGCCTAGAAGTGCAACTAAGCTCCTATAGAGTAGATTTAGGCTTGTTTATTACTGATATTCTCTAACATACTAGACAAGAAAATATTGTTTAGCAAAAAGATATTATACTAAAAGACTAAAGCTAGATATATTAAGTGGTAATCTCTAGGATTACAGGTAACCTACTTTATATACTCTAAGAGTTAGTCTATATATATTTATACTAACTTACTTTAAAGTTATAACTTTTAGCAGATTTTATCAAGTTATATATATATGTAACATAGATATGATATATATTATACTTCTATTATAATTTGTAACTTTGTAACAGTCATATCACACTCTTTAAGCTAAGTCTAAAAAGAAAACAGATAAAACTAAACTATAAGAGTATTAAACATAGTTTATACTAGAAAGTAAAATATCATAGAATTAGCTCAGAGTTTGTAACAAGTATAAAAATCTATACAAAGAACACAATATTATGAACTTTTCTAAATGATCTTAGCTTTAGCTTATATGTTGTGCTACCTATCTACTGTAAGATTGTTATTATAACTTAAATTCTTAAGTAAAAACAAAAGATAACTCATATATTGAGCAATCCAACAGAGTTCCAAATATATTAGTTTATCTTATATACTATAGACTGTAGTCTATGTACACACTATAACTATCCTACTCTAAAGTTCATGCATACTCTATAAGACTAACATATTATTATTATATTATATGATATTATCTGCTTTAGAATTTTTTATATTCTTTTCTATATTATATGATAATGTGACTTGTGATAATGATATATGTGACTACCTTGTGACAAGTGTCATACATCATCATACTTTGTGACTTGTATGACTGTTATATATAACATTATATTACACTCTTTGCCTAAGTCCAAAATTAAAAAAAGTATAAGGGAAAACTAATATAAAATAAGAAATAGAAAAGAAAGAAAAAAGAAAAAAAAGAAAAACCAAGTCTACTATTTACAACTCTGATAGTTACAACTTTAAAAGTGAATTAGAGTCTAAGAAATATGAGTTCTAATAAGAGATATATTACTGAAGAATACTAAAGTTAAAGTTTAACTATTGTTATTGTTAGTTATCAAACTAGAGAAATACAGTATATCTACTAGTTCTTATATATAAAAAACACTAATATTAGAGTTAAAAATAGTAAATTCTATTTATTTTTATTTTATTTTCTATTTTATTTTCTTATTTCAAACTTAGGGTTAGAAGTTAGTATGATGTCACATGTAACAGTCACAAATAGTTATACAATATAAGACTATGTTATATATCTATTATATATCATACAAAAGAATATAAAAGGTTTTAGAACAATGATATTGTATAGTATATTTACCACATGTTGATCTTATAGCTAATATATGCTCTTTAGAATAGGCTAGGTTTAGTATAGCATAAACCATCAGCCAGTATATATAAGATAGATACTTTGTACTTGAAATTTTATTGAGTTCTCTTATATTAATCTAATACAAGGTTTTCTTTTTGACTTTACTTAAGATCTTAAGTTATAACAACTAATAGAGATTAAAATAGGGAAACTTCATCATAAAAGATTAAGTTTAGAAAGAAGTAGACTCTATTGTGAAAAACCAAGTATTAGCAGAGTTTAAACAGAGTATAATACTGTTATAGGAGACAAGCTATAAATAAATGCTGAACTTAATAGCATTACCATGGAAGATGAGCTATTGCTAGGGTTAGACTTAGTATATAACAAAGAAAAAGAAAAAGAATAAAGTATTTAAGTCTACCCTTAGGATTTCTGACACTTATAGAGTTTGGACTTGAGTAACAACACCATAAAAGATGAAATATACTCAGATTGTAGAAGTATAGTTTATTGCAGAAAACATTTATACTTAGAGTTTGGACTTTGATATTTGACAAAGATGTACATATTGTCATATTCTGTTTCTGGCTATCCATTCTAACCCATGAATATTGTTTCCTCTCTCATCTATACTCTCTGATCTCTTCTAGTGTGAATTACAACTCTCCATTCTATTTTAGATATTCTTACTAGACTCTTGCTAACTTCATAGATCTTTATTCTCTAATATCTGAGGATCACTAGTAACCAGGGTAGCTTAATTAACAGTTCTATTCCAGATAACTACTCTAAATAGTATACCTAGTATATAAACCAGTATTTTTATTATATACCAAGTCTACTCATCTAGAAAATACATCTCTGTGGTACATTCCTTATCAACAATTAAAGTCTATCTTCCATAGTAGCCATCTTTCTCATAATATGCCTTGTGACAGTGATGCAACCATCCAGGTATTCCATCTTCCATAACAGAAATACTCCTATTTGACTTGGTCTTCCATAGCAGAGTCACCCCTATCAGTGTCTCAATACTAAAACCTCTACTTGGGGTAATAGGGGCTATATTACTAAAACCCTAAGCATCTTCTATAGTAGGAACTCATATATAAGACTAGTAGTTACACTATAATTTGCTAGTCTGATAATCAATAAAGATAAACTCTTATTGAACTTGATCCCCAGTGTTCAACAGTGACACACCAAATCAGCACTCACTCCCATCTCAGACTTCTTCTTATTCTCTGAAATTGTGACCATGCAGCAGACAGACAGTGCAGCACATAAGCTGAAGCCAAGGTTGTTCCATAAGTCCACACATCTCTGAGTCCACCTCACAGACTTTCATCCCTGGTGTGAACTGTGCCTGACATCACAGTATGAATAAGTTTATACAACACTGTGTTCTATACCCTTGAATATCTTCATTCAATCATTCTAGCTCTACTAATCTCCTCACAACAAGGAACTCTATTTTAGAAAGCAGAGAAGTGACAAAAGTGAAAAGTGAGTTCTGGCCTTTACTAAGAAGAGTAGAGATACTAAAAGAAAGCAGAGAAAAAACAGATCATTGCTTAGTAAATTTTCAGATTGAGATATTCTAGTTCTAACTACTGAGCCCTTCACTGATTCACAGCTTATCCTTATCTACCCTGCAAGTCAGTATTTTGTTGATGTGGAAGGCACAGAGTGAGGCAATGAGAGGAAATAGCCTTGTCTGCACTTTTGAACATCAGCTGATTGAATGGAGAACATCAAGGCCCAACACATTGATCTTGGGAATAAATTTTCAAATGGAGAATAACATGAAACAGTATGGCCACTCGGACTCATGACCCAGAAAGTCGGCTACATCAAAATCTGGACACTTATATAGTGCGATTGATTTTTCGTGACAAGCGTGAGCGGACTCTCCGAGGCTGGAACGGTTTTTTTTATTTTTGCGTCCCATAGAACCCGGGCAGATGCAGTTTCTTCACCTAGTGATCTCTTAGGCTCCATCTCGTCTCTGACGTTACTGTGCGAACGCGTTTCACCGTCTTCATTGCAGGACATAACAAGTATCTAAGCTAGGTCTCTGCATGGCAATCCATCCTAGTTTGAAGATGCCCTTGCTAGCTCCCTGTATATAAATTTCTAATTTTTATTGTCACAAGTTATATGAGCGGCATCTAACAGACAACCTGCTGCATGTTGCATGTAATACTGTATCACGACAAGACAAGACAAACAACTGATAAATGGAGAGTTTCTCACACTGTCCTTTGAATGCTAATTTCGTTATTCAATGACATGATCCTACTGATACATCAATCTTTGTTGGCTCACCCGACAGCAAAACGTCCGCCGTGTGACAGTCATCACTGGGAATTTCCGTGGATAGTTTATAACGTTCATTTGCTTTGATGGTAATGGCTATCGCAAGTACTCAATGTCTCAAGCGGAAGTACCAGATATTCAATCTATCGTTGGCCCTACTGTCGGTGCCTTGCTCATAGGCGTTTTATTCTC
>JAJOHK020000263.1:0-32265 GCA_022457215.2 Leucocoprinus gongylophorus | reverse complement strand
ACTTATTAAACTTACCCAAAAGTGATAGTAGATACTAACAATGCTCACTTAATAAGATAGAGGTTAAACTGCTCTCAAGTGGGAGAATTCAGATGGAAGTCTTCTCTTTTACTCTTCTCCACTCAAAGCTTCTAAAAATATAGAAAATAGAAAAATAAAATAAAAACTAAAACTACAAAATTTTTTTTTGTAGTCTCATAGACATATAATTATCTCTCTATTTGCAACCTAACATTCAACTGATGATCATTTCCTGCTCATGAGTATCTATTTCATTCCTCCTTTGCTATTTTTATAGGCTACTCTTATTAACAAATCCATTCTAGACTCTGTTAGCTTCTGATCTAGTATGTTTTTGTCTTATTCTATATTCTAAGCTATTAGAAGTTGAAGACAGTGGACTTTATTTATTTTCATTTCATTTCATATTTTTATTTTTATTTTATTTTAATTCTTATTTTTAGACTTAGACTTAGAGATTAGTATAATGTTACAAACTATTATAAAATATGATACTGTGTTACATATCCATCATATGTCACAGTCATGGTCACATGATCATGCATCACACAAAAGAATATAGAAGATTATAGAACAATAATGTTATATAAATATTTACCATATGTTGATCTTATAGATAATATATAATCTTTAGAGTAGACTGGGTTTAGTATAGTATGAACCATTAGTCCAGTATATATAAGGTAGACTTATCTGCACATTTCCCACTCTTCTAACATAGATCATACTTTATTTCAATTGTCCATTAATCTAAGAACCAGATCTTGTATCTCTCACTAATTTTATAGAGTTCTGAACAATGACCTCTATAGTGTTGTGGCAACCACTTTATCACAAAGGACAAATGATCTCACTAACAAGTAAACCTCAAAGAGGAAGTATAATGTGGGAATTCACAAGAGAACTCAACAAGGAGCCTCTTCTTAATTAGAGTCCTATTTATGCAAATGTCTCCTGGTCTGTGCTACTACTATCTAACCCTGCCCTATAGTCCATACTCTATCCTCATGTCCACCTCACTTCTTACTCAAGGCCACCATGTGTACTCCATGTGCCCTAACATCATCTTCCAGACCATTCTACTATGTTTTAGGCTTGTGACGTCACATCATGTGACCTGTCATGTGACCTCCTTGTCACGTGCCTTCTTTATCGTCTTTCCAGGAAAATAAAATAAAGAAAAAGAAAAGTAAAATCAGAAAAATAAAAGAAAAGAAAATAAAAATTGTTAGTATTCAGATATCCATGATATATAGTGTCTAATAACCCAGAGTACATGTAGCAGTAGATTATTATTAGGTTACTAGTTCTGTATTTAAGAATGTAGTTTACCATGTATTACTTTATTTAGTCTGATTATTAACTTGAACTGTGCTATACTTGTACTTCTGTTCAAACTTTTACTATTTGAAATCCTAACTATGTGATGCATAGGCTAGGTACAATGATATCCATTGAAGCCAAGATCAAACCATCTGTATCTGCCCAAGCCTACTCTCATCAAAGCTCTTATCTGAGTTTCATCTTTTATATAATTATTGTAGATAAAATTAGTAAGTGTGAATTGCCTCTAAAAACATGGTAGATAGTTAGCAAATAGTTTGAGGTAAGATTTAATTGAGTTTATTAGTACTTACTAAAATTGGGTTTATTTCCAATTATAAATTTGAGAGAAAGACTAGTACTGGCTTTACTATTAGAATTGAAGACAATAAACTTAACTTTTTTTCATTTTTCATTTTCATTTTATTTTCCATTTATTTTATTGGTAGACTTAGGGTTAGGGTTAATGTGACTGTCACAAAATGTTACAAGTTATAGTCATACAATTACATGTTATGATAGAATATTGTAGAAGGTTTTGGAAGAAAACAATGTCATATAGTATGTTTTACACATGTTGACCTTAAGAATAATATATGGCCTTTTAGGGTAGGCTGATAGTAGTGTAGCATGGACCAGTAGTCTAGTGTATATAAGATAAACAGTTTTGTACTAGGAATTTTATCAATTTCTCTTATTTTTATCCAAATACAAGATACTTTCTCTTGATCTACTCTAAGATCTTGAGTTTGTAACATCTATCTTATCTCTTTACCCATTCTTTACACCATCTCAAATTTCATCTTTATTTACACTAATCAATTCTCTACCATTCTATTATAATATAAGTTAATATAGTTCAATTAATTTGGAACAATTAGTCAAACAGCAATACAAGCAGATATCTGTTTTATAGGTGCTGATAGCTTAAGCAGGAATAAGAGGAGGAAAATCAGCAGTGGTTCTTAGACTCAACACTAGGTCAAATGTAAAAGTGGCCAAGCTACAAACATTCAATGGAGAAGTGAGTAAGATTTTGGGTTTCTTGGTAGCATACAAGTTTTATATAAGGATAAGAATGAGGGATGTGTTAGTAGAAGAGCAGGTATAATGGATTTTATAGTATATGCAAAGAGAATTGGCAGACATTTGGAAGAAAAATATAATAGAGGATTTAAAAAGTGGAAATTTTTGAGTTATACAACAGTTGAAGAGTTTCTATCAGATTTGAAAGAAGAATTTGGTGGTGGAAATGATGAGATAATAAAAGTGACAGAACTAAAGAAGGCAGAGTAGGAAAGCAAGATAATGAAGGAGTTTGTTTAAAAATTCAGAAGAGCAATAAAAAGAAGCAAATATAAAGAGAGGCCTTTAGTAGAAGAGTTTAAGAAGAGCATGAATGGGGTTATAAGACAAAAACTGATGGAATCAGATTGCCCTCTGAGAAGCATTGATTAGTAGTATAAGTAGATAACAAATTTGGATAGACACTAGAGAGAAAGTAGAAGAAAAGAGAAAAAGTTAAGAGAACAAAGGGAGATAGGATTTTTAGTACTAAGGACAAATATAGTGACAAATGTCAGAGGAGCACAAAAGCAACAAATGTCTCAACCTCAACTTTAGCTTAGAAGGCAGGAGATTTAGTAGATGCCAGTAGGATCTACTTCAATAGAGGAAGTAGAGAGAATAAAAATAGTTGTAATATATCTGCAACAGCAGACAGGATTTGTGTTTGGGCATAATCTATATACCATGGACATAGATCAGAAAAGAAATTGTTACAACTGTGGGGGTTTTGGACACTTGGCAAGGAACTGTAGAAATTGGGAAATAGTAAGACAAAGAAGAAAGATTGATTATAAGAACAATAGTAATACTATAAACAATTTAAATAGGAAGGAGAGTTTGGTAGTCCTCAACTAGGTTTTAAATACAATAGGTTTGCAATGCTCAGTATAATAATGGAAAATATATCATGCTGCAATTTAAATAATAGAAACATGTTGAGAGAAGTTATGGTGAAGATCAGGCTAGAAAGAATTGATACTCAGAGAAGTGTGATAGTGGAAGCATTATTGGACAGTAGAGCAGCAGGATTAGTTATGAGTTCAAAGTTTACTAGAAAGGAGAGATTTAAATTAAAGAAAATAGAAAAACCAATATATGTAAGAAATGTGAATGTTTTCTTTAATAAGAAAGGACTTATTGAGTATACTATGAAGATAAATATCTATTATCAAGAATATAGGAAGAAGATGGAGATTGATGTGATTGGTAGTTAGAAGTGGAGCATAATTTTGGAAATGCTATTAGCTTGCTTGGTATGATTCTGAAATTGACTGGATAATAGAAGAGATAAAGATAGCAAGGTATCCAGAAGAGTGTGGGAAGTATTAAGAACCAAAGTAGAGGAAATTAGGATGGTAGAAGTAAAAGAAGAAAGAGAAAAAAGAAAAAAAAGAAAAAAAGTGAGAAGAAAAAAAGTAAAAGAAAGAAGAAAAAAAGAAAAGAATGATAGGAGTGAACAAGATAGCAGAAGAATAGAAGATTTGAGATGAGGAAGAGGAAGCAGCAAAGTCTGAAGAAGAGGCCAAGAAATTGGTTCCTTAAATATTTCATAAGTGGATTTATGTTTTTGAAAAAAAAGTAAATAAGAGGATGTTAACAAAAAAATTATGAGATTATATGATAGAGGTAAAAAAAGGGGAAGATGTATCTGCTGTTGAGGGAGAAGAGAGAAGAGATGTACAAGTTCATCAAAGAACAATTGAAAAAAGAGTATATCAGACTCTTGAAATTATCTTAAACAACACCAGTATTTTTTGTAAAAAAGAAAGATGGAAAGAGGCATATAGTGCAGGACTATAGATATTCAAGTCATTAAAAATATCATCCTTTTCTACAGCCTCACTAAGATCTTTAACAAGCTTATTTTTAACAGATGTTGCTACTTTTTTGCCATTGTAATCTTCTAAAATTTGTACATTTTTATATATTTCCTCAGGTTTCAATGAATCCAATATTTCTATTCTACTTCTGGGTTTATCTATGATATAGAACCTATGCTTCCAAAATAAGCTTGAACTGCTTTAAGAAGAGCTAAATCTGATTTATAAAGACCTATTGAAAATACTGGTGAAATTACTCATCCTGTTTTATATTTAGAATTTTTTCTAATTCGAATCTGGAATAAACTCTCACTATCAATTAAACCTGTAATATATCAAGGATTTAAGATAATAGACAACAGGTGATCTGTATAAGTACTTTTATAAATTAATGAAGAAAATTTTCTATTATTATGAATTTGGTTAGAAGGAATTTTGATTAGATAGTTTCCTTTGAAACTCATTAGAGTACATCTTAAGTTTATAGCTATTTTTTTAAACAAACTACTATCTACTCATTGCTCTTTTACAGGTATTATACCTAATTTAGATCTGCAATAGTATATTTTAGTTTCCTTTATCTTATGGCTTATTACTATACTCAGATAATTATTCTGGCCACTCATAGCTTTTCAACTAAAACTTGGTACCATAAGCTTTAGAGTATTTCCAGAGTTTGATAGTTGTACCCACAATAATGTTTTTCCAGAATATTTAGCAGGAGAATAAACTGTTTATCCTGTTCCAGTTTCTTCTTCTACTAATGAGCTCATTGATAATAAAATTAATGAAGGAGGTAATAGCCATAATAAAATATTGTTTAATCTTAGGAATCTATTTATATAAGTCATTTCTGACTCATTTAGACTATGTATTTATCCAATTTGTATTTATCTAATTAACTAGTATAGTTAGTAAATTGGAGCCTAGTGTTATAAGATGAGTGTGTAGACAGACTTTGGCTAGGGTTAGGGTTAGCCAGACATAGATAGATAGATAATTATTAGTCTACAACGGAGAGAGAGCACATGACCTGGAAGTCATATAACAGAGGTTAGAACAGTCTGGAAGAACTTAGGGTCTAGAAGGATCAGAGAGAGTCTAGAAGGAGTTAGGATTAGAGATGATGTTAAGGGACTAGGGTTCCTCATGGTGTATACATGGTGTGTACATATATAGCAGAGATTAAGAGTATGATGTCAGAGCACATATAGGAAGCATGGTGGTCTTAAAGAAAACATATGTGGATGAGTAATAGAACATGAGGATGATGCATGGACATAAGGATAGGTTAATATTGTCGTAGTATGGACTAGGAGCCTGTAGTATATATAGAGGATCAATATAGCAAGGGCTCCTTGTTGAGTTCTCTTGTAATCCCCACTACTATATAGCCAACTGAGAGCTTTGCTGAAGTAAGCAAACTATGAGTGCCATTCCAGCAAGTGTGTTATGATCTTAAGTCTTTAGGGTTAGACAAAAGAACAACTCTTGTATTGAGTAACACAAGAGAACTCGATAGAGTTCCTAGTACAAAGTAGTCTACTTTATATACTACTACTCATGGTCTGTGCTCACCACTGTGCACCCTACCCTAAATGACCATGTATATGACATAAGGCCAACATGTGTTGTCTATGTTGTATGACGTCACTTCATTCCAGAACCTTTTACTCTATTCTTCCAAGTCTTGTGATCAGTCTTATGACTTTGTCATCAACTTGTGACTGATGTGACAGCATGACTGATAAACCCTAACCTAGGTTGTTCTAAAAATAGAAAATAGAAAATAAAAGAAAAAGAAAAAGAAAATGAAAGAGAGAAAATAAAAATGAATGAAGTTCACTGTTAATGATCTTGACAAAGTGGTTGCTACAATACCTAGTATATTAATGTATAAAACTATACATTTCTAATATAATTATCTACTAAAAGAAAATATATTAAAGTCTTTAAGGATTCTATTAAGAAATATGTATTTCATTTGGTTTTCTGCATAATATCTCCAATGTGTATTTCAATTTTTACAAATAAAAAGTTGTTAGTAACAACTGCAAAATCATAATTAGGATTATTTTAAGAGTATTAAATACTTATTCTCTTTGTTAAAACAAATAGTTAGAGATATTCTATATATATAGCTATCACAAATAAGCCACTCACTGGTTGTGATACTTGAACTTAGTGGTGTGCCAGAGGTTCAGTATAAGGAGATAATGATGAGTAGTATCAACAAGAATAATTGACATTGTTAAGTCTGAGGTCTAGCCCTCAGACACAGAGGTATATATACAAAAGAGTGATAGTCTGTGTGCAAGCTGTTGCTATTACATGATTAAAACTTGTACCTGATAGAAGCTGTCATTTGTTATAGCAGCTGTTAGGCTGATTTTAGAAGGTAACTAATTATGTTACTACATTGATATGCTTGTATCTCTACCAATACATATTGCTTTAAGACACATCATATATTGTTGTAAATGGATTGATGAGCACTTTCCAATGCAAGTTCAATCATGTGAATCTGTTCAGCCATTCATGAGATATTAGCAGACAAAGCTTTTATAGCTACTGATGGCCTGATATCTCAGTCATTTGTTGTAACTTTTGTACATCCCACATATGTGCAGATAGCCCTTATTTGGGACTTTACAGTGCAACTTAGTTTGTGAAAATTGGTCCACTGGTTGTAGAGATACAAGTTGAATGAAGTTTGTGACAGTAGGAAAATTTTAGAAATAACTAAAGAGAGTGAATCTGCAATATCAAGGAGAGTATTACTATGAATAGAATGAAAAGGAAAGTTCATATTCCATAGACTGTCTCTTATGTTAAAATTACCTGTCATAATGATGACATTGTGAATATTGGTCTCAGTATTGTTATGGGATGCTTGAATACTAACAATTTTTATTTTTCTGATTTTATATTAATTTTCTTTTTCTTTTCTTTTCTTTTTTCTTTTGAATAATGAAGAGGCATATGATACTACAGTCACATGACAGGTTACATGATGTGAAGTCATAGGCCTAAAACATGGTGGAAGGATTTGGAAGATGACATCAGGGTACATGTATATAACATGGTGGCCTTGGATAGGAAATGAGGTGGATATGAGGTTGTAGTATGGACATGAGGGTAGGCATAATTATTAGTAGTACAGACCATGTATACTTTGTATATATAGAACTCTAATTTAGCAAAGACTCCTTATCAAGTTCTTTTGTGATTTTCCCTACTTAATTGCCTACTGAGAGTTTTACTCACTTGTGTAGCTATTAGACTTTGTGTCCAGTGGTTGCTATAACAAGTATTCTTAAGATACTTCAAGGCTGACTGGGAAGAGTCTGAATAAACATTGATTATAATAAAAATAGATCCCTTGTTGGAAAAGAAAACACATAAAATATCTCTGTAATTCAAAATATTATTTTGCAAAGAAAAACAAAAACAGGAAATATGAATATCAATGTATGTCAAAACTCTTGGAGAGTCGGACTGATTAGCTGGGGTCCTGGCAAAAGTTAGCCAGTTAGGGTGATGAGGAACACTAACTAGTTCTTCTCCATTGCAACTAGTGAAGCTTGGAGTAGTGTGTATGGTCAACCATGGAGGTTCTTGAATAAATACAATATTGAAAGATGATCGAGTCTCTAGAATAGTATTGACAATTAGGTTGTTTTTGTGAATGTTTTGAGAAAAAAACTTTAAAACATCACAAATCATTGAGAGATCCCATTTACAGCTAAGCAAATCAATTTTGTCTTATTTTCATGGATCTCAATATATTTTTTGTTGTGCTATTCACAGTTAAACCTATGTTTCTAGAATGGACAAAGGTTAGAGTCTGCCTGGTGATCACCACAGCAGTTGGAACACTTGAAAACATGTAGACACTGTTTGCCTTTTTTTGTTTTAAGGTGTGGTGGGTTCATTATTTCATTGGCTTTGCAGCACCACCTGAATTGACAATGGTTTTCAGATTTATGAGGACTGTTACATTTGACACACTTTGATTCTTGAATTCTACAAGACATGGTGGTGTGTCTTCATTTCTTACATTATAGAATGCCAGAGTTTATGTTAGCTCCTCTGATGGTGGTGATATATCTTCCCACATTAAAGCACTGATTAATAAGGCTCTTGGCCTTACTCCCACTTTGAACATCCCAAATATCAATCCAAACAATTGACATGTCAGACTTTGGAGAAACTTTGGTGACTCATGGTTTTGAAGTAAGAACAACATTATCAAAAATTTGGTTTTGCTTGATGATGTGCTTTACATCACTAGAAGAGAGGCATTCCTGAGATTTATCATAGGAGAAATAAGGAATGCCTATTATTTTCAAATAGGACTTGGATTGTGGGAGTCAAGGAACTTTCACATTAAGGGAGTCAATATTGTTGACATTTTTTACATAGTTTTTGATAATGTATAAGTCTGATTGCACCAGGACCTTGTTGGTAACCACTGTGACCCCTATCAGGTCTGAACATATGAAGTCTACTAAAACTTCTGACTTCAAGTTCCTTAATGATCAATTAATGTTAGCAACATGAAAAGAGCTGTTCTTCATGAACTTAGCGATGTTATTACTGCTCATTAGGATGATAATTCGTTTTCTAGATGGTCCTTTAGTTGTTATTTAGATGTATGATTTGGCATTTGGACTGCCATTGACAATTTTGTGGATCTAGTCAATTTTTTTTGCACTAAGAGCTAGGAAAGTATCTTTAATTTTGATAATCTTAGATGTGCTGGTACTTTGTTTAGAAGCCTGTATATATGATTTTAGGGATTGTTTGGAAATGTTGACTGGTTTGATGTTTTTGAAATATTTGGAGATTTAATTAACCTTCTTCTACAATTTGGCAGGGATCAGGGGAAGGATTTTCTCAATACTTACTGGGGTAGGCTTGTTTATAGATTTGTTGTTTCTGTTGAATGGTGGAGGAATCTTTGGAGTAAATTTCACCGAGATTTTTTGTCTAAGGGCGTTCAAATTTCTGTCAGCTATGAGTGAATTCCATTTGGACTGATAGATAGAGGAAATGAAATTCCAGATTGTCTCTCTGATACCATTGAAATTCTCAAGGTTATTAGATGTCAAGATTGTCGATGGTGGACTTTATTTTATTTTCTCTTTTCATCTCTATTTTACTTTTCATTTCTTTTTTATTCTCATGTTCTATTTTTAAAACAACTTGGGTTAGGGTTTATCAGTCACGCTGTCACATCAGTCACAAATTGATGGCGTAGTCACCAGACTGATCACGGGACTTGGGAGAATGGAGTAGAAGGTACTAGAATAAAGTGACGTTATACAGCATGGACAACACATGCTGGCCTCATGTAATACTCATGGTCATTTAGGGTAGGGTGCACAGTAGTTAGCACGGACCATGGGCTATAGTATATAAGGTAGACTACTTTGTCTTAGGAACTCTATCGAGTTCTCTTGTGTTTCTCTAATACAAGAGTTGTTCTTATTTCCAACCCTAAGGAATAAGTTCATAACATTAGACTTTGCTAGATTGATTTGCTTGTTGGTGATGTATTTGGCTATGAAGTTTAGTAAATCCTTGATGTTTTTTGAGTCTGATGCCAGGTATTTGATAGAACTGTGAAGTGAAATTAGATGGAAGTTGCTGTCTCAAAGATCAGGTTCTATAGGAGCATTTGGGTCATACAGCAGTTGAATATTGATAATTGTGTCATCACCACAAGGAAAAACCAAATTTATACTGTTGTTGAGTTCCATTCTTTCATG
This sequence comes from Leucocoprinus gongylophorus, assembly GCA_022457215.2. NCBI lineage: Eukaryota > Fungi > Basidiomycota > Agaricomycetes > Agaricales > Agaricaceae > Leucocoprinus > Leucocoprinus gongylophorus. The sequence continues at coordinate 22,259 of JAJOHK020000263.1, read as the reverse complement.
GTATGCAACAGAGAACTTGGTTGAGAACAAAGAAGATGCCCTAGAATACTGTATTTTAGGTGAAAAGGTTCTATTTCTCACATTGTTGTAGTTGTCAGGAATATTTTCTGTCAGAATGTCCATTCCTGTGTTGATTGAAGATGATATAGTTGGTAAATAGGAGATTTGTTGAGAATGTGTATTTAAAGAAGGAGAAAAGAGTTTATTCCCAAAGTCTCTTATAGATGCTACTATACAAGATGGTGATACAAGAGAAAGAAGAGATGATCATTAAAACAATTCTTAAACATACTTTTTACTGAGTCATAATTAATTATAATATAATATTTATAAATATCTTTAGTTTTTCATTCACATAATACTGGAATAAAATTATTATTATTATTTAAAGCTGTTTCAATGTCAAATATACTATATTTAGTATCTCTAACTAATTCCATTTTTAAATCCTCAATTTTTTTACTTTCTATTTTAGTATCTATGTATTTTATATTTTTATTTACATATTTAATTGTAGTATTTAAAATTGTTCTGTAAAATTCTATATCTTTAATTTCTGTAGAAGAAATATTTATATCAGTAAATCTAAAATATTCTTCACCTTGTTTATAAACTATATCTTCTACTTTGTTAGTATTCATTTTATGAATTAATATCTTAACTTTATTAAATTGATACAAACTACCACTAATACCTGATTTATTAATGTATGAATCATCAATAAGACTACCAAAATCTTTTAATAAATTACTATTAGGTAAAATATTAAATAAGGCTATTAATCTATTATTTTTTAATTTAAGTAATTCTTTTTTGTTATTATCTTTAATCATTTTTTTATTGTTATTTTTTAATAAATCTTTATTCACTAATTTAATAACTTTTGTATCAAAAGATACAGATCTTATTAAAAATATAATTAATCTCATACCTAATTCTAAATCATTTTCATTTTCAGCTGCTTCAATATCTTCACTATTAACTGATAAACTATTAACAAATATATTACCTTCTATTCCAATTATAACTGTATTAATATTAGACTCTTTATTAATGAAAAAATATTTACTGTAAGTGATATATTTCTCATTTAAAATATCATGTCCTAACATAGCTATATCATATATTATATCTGGTAATAATTTCTCTTTAATAATTTGTCTGATTTTAGTTTTTCAATCACATATATCTTCAAATTTATCATATTCAGAATAAGCTGGATATAATTTAGCATTTCCAAATTTAAATTCTGAATTCTCTTTATCTTTAAGTAACCCTTGATAGGAATTAATATCAGTTATCCTATTCTTAAAGTCTATAAGATCTCATAAACTTATAATTGGTGTACTCTTATTAGTTGAATAAAACTTATTATAAATTTTGATAAAATAAATTCTATTAACTATTAATATATTAAGCCATGATTTCAAATCATTATAATCTCTATTATATTTATATGTATCATAAGCAAATAATGTCAAATTTCTTTTTTTATTTTCATTTTTTGTGTTGTTCTATTTTTAAATAGTTATTAAGAAAATTCTTTATTTAGACTGTTAAAATCTTATCACAGTTTGTCACAAACCTTAACTTGTAACTTATAATATATTTTTATATAATATATCTATTAGAATAGTATGAAACATATTTAAATGCTTAGTATTAATTTAAATCTATTTGAAAGTTTAATCTTATTCTAATATTGATAAGATATTTATTTTATATTATAAATATATAAATATTGCCTAAGATACCAGCTAATATATTCATTAATAATATTCTAGAAAAAATAGATTTGACTTGAAGTCTTTTGTTGCTAGAATTTGATACAGATATCTTTTATTTATCTTTGCTTGTACCATTATTTGTCAAGTCATTAAAAATATCATTCTTTTCTACAGTCTCACTAAGATCTTTAACAAGCTTATTTTTAACAGATGTTGCTACTTTTTTCCCATTGTAATCTTCTAGAATTTGTGCATTTTTATATATTTCCTCCTATGATTTATTGATTAATTTTTCTATCTCCAATCTTTCCTCAGATTTTAATGAATCCAATATTTCTATTCCACTTCTGGGTTTATCTATGATATAGAACCTATGCCTCTATGTTATTAAAATCTAAAAAACATAAAAACATACAGACTTAGTCTGATGCTTTATACTATTGCCTGTTTTAGCTTATAGTTACTTTATTATTTTTTGTTTGTTTATAATTTGATTGCAACTCAGCTGATGGCTAGAGAGATTGTTGGTAGTATATGATTATGATTATTTATTGATTTGTTTTTTGTTTGTTTGTTTTTTTACATATAGATTTATGATAATTAGATGGTGCTACATACTCTTTTAATTAGCAAATAGCTGAACTCTTCCAAGCTTCTACTCCCAGCATGGTGATCAAATTTATAGACTATTAAAAATAATTATCCTTTACCCTTAATTTCAGATATTGTAGAGAACATTGGTATGAAAAAGGTATTTACTAAATTAGATTTACAATAGAGATATGATAATGTATGGATAAAGAATGGAAATGAGTGGAGAGCAGCATTCATAACACTAGAAGGGTTGTTTGAACTAAATGTAATGTTTTTTGGACTTACAAATTTTCTAGCAATATTTCAAACAATGATGGATAGAATTCTTTGTGATCTGATTAATATTGGAAAAGTAGAAAGCTTCATTGATAATGTTATAGTAGGAATAGAAAAGGAGGAGAGATATAATGAGATAGTAGAAGAGGTAGTAAAGAGACTGGCAGAGAATGATTTATATATAAAACTGGAAAAATGCAAGTGAAAGGTAATAGAAGTAGGATTTTTGGGAGTAGTGATTATACTGGAAGAGATTAAGATAGAGGAAGAGAAGGTAAAGGGAGTATTGGACTGGCCAAATCCTAAAGAAGTTAAGAATATACAGAAGTTTTTAGAACTAGCTAACTACTATTGGCAGTTTATTAAAGATTTCATATCTATAGTCAAACTATTACATGATCTAGTGAAAAAAGATCAGAAGTAGAATTGGATGGAAAAACAAGAGAAGATGTTCAGGAAGCTGAAGAAGAGATTCACAAAAGAACTAATGTTAGTAGCACTAGACTTGGACAAAAATATAAGAATAGAAGTTGATACATTAAACTATATAATGGGAGTGTTGTTACAATCACTAGACACAAGGTCTAATGATAATACAAGCAGCAAAGCTCTCAGTTAAGCAATCAAGCAGGGAAAAGCACAAGAGAACTCAATAGAGAACCACAATAGTATTCTACTGGCTATTTATATAACTATCCATGGTCCATGCTATAACTACACATCTGCTATGCATCCTACCCTAATGTCCATGCCCTGTCCTCATGTCTATTACTAATTTACCTCATGTTCTATTACTCATCCACCATATGTTTACCTTAAGGCCAGCATGCCATATACATGTGCCCTGACATCATATTCTAAACCCTACTCTTCATCTCTGTTGTCCATGTGTACACCATGTGTACACCATAAGGAAATCATGCTGTTAATATGTTCCTTGATGTTACTCCATCTTCTAGACTCTTCTCAATCCTTCTAGACCATAGATTCTTCCAGACTGCTCTAGACCACTCTAGATCCTATGACATAATGTCACATACCTTCTCTCTCTTATTGTAGACTAATAATATAACTATCTATAAATATCTTACTAAAGTTTGTCCACACTTTCTTGTCTTATAATAGGAAGAGGTTTTATCTATAGAATATCAAGATAGAAGATGGAGACTGGTAGCTTAACTCTCAAAATCTCTCAATGAGATGGAGAGAAACTATGAAATTTATGACAAGGAGATGATGGCAGTGATCAGAGGTTTGGAGAATTGGAGACACTTGTTAGAGAGCACAAAGTTTAAGTTTGAGGTCTAGACAAACCATAAGAATCTGGAATATTTCATAAAAGCACAAAAGTTGAACAGAAAATAAGTTTGCTAGATGTTGTATTTGTTAAGATTTAACTTGACCTCAGAACATGTACCAGATACAAAGATAAAAAAAGTAGATAAACTTAGTAGGAGACTGGACTGGAAAGTAGAAGTAGAAAAAGATAATGAAAACCAAAAACTAATAAAAGAAGAATAGATTTGTAGCTTAGTAGAGATAGTAATAGAAGGATCTGAAGTAGATATACTAGAAAAAATAAAAATAGCTAGAGGAAAGAATGAAAAAACAGTTAGAGTAGTAGAAGAGATAAATAAGGCAAAAGTAAAAGTGTTAAGAGGAGATGAATAGCAGGTAGAAGGAGATTGGTGTTGAAGGAGGGAAAAGTATATATGCCAAAGAATAAAGAGTTGAGGGTAGAGATAATCTAGTTACACTATGATGTGCTAGCAGCAGAATATGAAGGGAGATATAAGATAACAGAGTTGGTAACTAAGAATTACTAGTAGCTGGGAGTGACGAAAGATGTAGAAAAATATGTGGACAGTTGTAACATGTATCAAAGAATGAAAAATAAGATAGAAGCACCAGTAGAGAAGTTGAAGTTGAATGAGGTACTAGAGAAGCTATGGACATATTTAATAGTAGATTTCATCACATAGTTGCTGTTAGTAGCTAGAAAAGATGTGATCTTAGTAATAGGTGACAGGTTGTCCAAGATAGCATATTTGTGATAATAATGGAAGGAATGTCAGCAAAGATATTGGCAAGGTTGTTCAAAGATAATATGTAGAAGTTGCATAGGTTGTTGGAGAGTATAATTTTAGATAGAGGACTACAATTTGTAGTAGAGTTAACAAAAGAGTCAGAAAAATGTTGGGTATTAAAATAAAACTGTCAATATTGTTTCACCTACAAACAGACAAACAAACTGAATGTATAAACCAAGAATTGAAACAATATCTCAGTTCTTTATGGATCATAGACAAAAAAGTTAGCATTAGTAGAATTTGTGGTAAATAACAAAACATACTCAGTAACTAAGATATCTCTGTTTATGGCAAATTACAGAAGAGAACTGTGTCAGAATTATAAATCTTGGACTTGGTTTATTTTTCTCATTCTTTATTTTCTTCTCTATTTATTTTTTATTTTGGGACTTAGGGTTAGAGTTAGCATGATGTCACATGTCACAGTCACATATTGTCACATGATGCAGTCACAGTCATGGTCACACAATCATGTATTACAATAAAAAGCAGTAGAAGGTTCTAAAAAGAATAATATTACGTTAACACTTACTGAGATTAAGTCAAGTTCTGATTACAAGTCAGAAGGAAAAACTAGTACTGGTTTTACTTTATCTCTTGATATATTCTTTCTCTATCCTACTACTGCAATATTTATTATTAATACTAATTGATTTATCCCCATTCTATTATAATGTGAGTTAACATGGCTCAATCAACTTGGAGTAGTTAATCTGATATATCATATACCAAGTCCACTCATCCAGAAATTACATTTCTATGGTGATATTATCTCCCAATTATACAAGCCCATCTTTCTCACAACACATCTTATAGCAGTGTTGCAACCATCTGGGTATTCCATCTTCCATGGTAGAAATACTTCTTTTGACTCAGTCTTCTATGACAGGGTTACTCCTGTTAGTGTCTCAACACTGAAACCTCTGCTTGGGGTAATAGGGGCTATCCCACTGAAACCCTGAACATCTCCTATAGTAAGAACTCATATATAAGACTAGTAGTTACACTGTAATTCACTAGTCTGATAATCAATAAAGATAAACTCTTATTAAACTCAATCCCAGATGTTCAATAGTGATACACCAAATCAGCACTCACTCCTATCTCAGACTTCTTCCTATTATCTGAAGTTGTAACTATGCGACAGACAGGTGGCATAGCATATAAGCTGAAGCCAAGGTTATTCTACAAGTCCACACATCTCCAAGTTTATCTTGTGGACTTTCATCTCTGGTGTGAACCATGCCTGACATGATAGCAACAAGAGCAAATAGCTATCTTACAGATACTGATCACTCAAGCTGGACTAGAAGGAGAAAAGGTAGTGGTAGTTCCCTGACCTAACACTAGATCAAATATAAAAGTGACTAAGTCACAAATGTTCAATAGAGAGGCAGAAGAGGTATCAGGCTTTCCAACAACATATAAACTGTATATTAGAATGAGAATGAGAGATATGGCAGTAGAAGAGCAGGTGTAGTAGATACTATCATATGTGTAAAGAAGATCAGTGTATATTTGGAAGGAGAACATCATAAAAGATTTAGAAAGTAGAAACTTGAGTTATGTAATTATAGGAGAGTTTTTATCAGATTTGAAACAAGAATTTAGTGGAGGAGATTATGAAATGATGAAGGTGGCTAAGTTGAAAGAGATAGAACAGAGGAGTAGGACAATGGAGGAGTTTGTATAGAAGTTCAGAAGAGCAGCAAGAGAAAGTGGATATAAGAGAAGACTATTAGTTGAAGAATTTAAGTGAGGAATGAATGGAGTAATTTGAAGAAAGCTGATGAAGGCAGAATGACCTTCAAAAAATATTAAGTAGTAGTATGAACAAGCAACAAATTTGGATAGGTATTAAAGAAAGAGCAAGAGAGAAAAGAAAAGACTGAGAGAATAAAGAGAAGCATGAGTTCAGGTTCTAAGAATGAACATACTAGCAAATGTTGGTGAGGTACAAAGATAACAATTACCTTAGCCTCAAGTTTGGTCAAGAAGGTAGGAGACTCAACAATAGCAGATGCTAGCAGTGTCTGCTCCAATAGAAGAAGTTGAGAGTACAAGTGTAATCATTATATATCTGCAACAATAGCAGACAGAGTTCATGTCAAGATATAATCTATATATCATGGAGGTGAACTGTGGTAGGAACTGTTATGATTTTGGGCATTTGACAAGAAACTATAGAAATAGGAGAATTATAAGACAAAAAAGGAGACTAGAGTATGAAGACAATTTGAAAAATATAGCTAATTTAAATAGAAAGGAGAGTCTAGTAGTTTTTAACTAGGCTTTAGTAACTATAATAGGTTTGCAATGCTCTCTAAAGTAATGGATAATAAATACTGCTACAATTTGGATAATGGAGGCATGTTGAGAGAAGTTACTGTGAAAATTGGCTTAGAAAAATTTGATATACAGAAGGGAGTGACAGTAGAGGCATTATTGGATAGTAGTGTGACAGTGTTAGTTATGAGTTTAGAGTTCACTAGGAGGTAGTAGTTCAAACTGAAAAATATAGAAAGACTTATATATATAAGAAACATAAACAGTTTTTTCAATAAGAAAAGGTCTATTAAATATATGGTGGAGGTGAATATTTATTGCTAAGGGCATAGAGAGAGGACAGAGATCAATATGATTGGAGGACAAAAGTGGAGTGTGATTTTAGGAATAAGGAAGAGAAAGGTGTACCCATTGTCAAAGGAAGAGAGAGGAGAGGTATATAAGTTCATTAAAGAATAATTAAAGAAAGGGTATATCAGACTTTTGAAGTTACCTTAAATGGCACTAGTTTTTTTTGTAGAAAATAAGGATAGTAAAAAGTGTATAGTACAGAACTATCAATATTTAAATAAATAGAATATCAAGAATAATTACTCTTTATCTCTTATTTCAGATATTGTAAAAAATATAGGTACTAAAAAATATTTACTAAGTTAGATTTATGATAGGAATATAATAATATATAGATAAATGAGGGGGATGAGTGGAAGGTAGCATTCATTATACCAGAAAGTGTTACAATTTAGAGTGAGTCATAGAAAAGGACCTTATATTAGAGTCAATACAAGAAAACTTAATAGAGAACTCTATACAGGATTGTTTATATTATATACCCAAACTGATGGTCTGTGCTACTACTATGATTAGCCTACCCTAAATGATCATATGTCTATCTTAAGGTCAATATATATTTATATATTATATAATATTATTTCTTCCAGAACTTTCTACTGTCTTCTTTCTACTATCTTCTATTGTGTCATGTAATAGTTTGTGACAGTGACATATAACATCATACTAAACCCTAACCCTAGTTTCTCCAAATAGAAAATAAATAAAAATAAAAATAAAATAAACTTAAGTTCACTATTTGTGATTCCAACATTATTTCCCTTCAAGGTTTCTCCTCCAGAGAAACTGACTTTCATTTCTGCCAGTTCCTCTTTAAATTTTTCAAATATTCATTCTCAAACTTTTTGTTATTTCACCTATACAATATCTTTGCTATATATTTCTCTAGTAACTCTTTTCTCTACCATATTCAGCTTCTCTTGCTTTCTAACTTCTGCATTTATCCTTTTTTCAAACTCTACTACTACTTCTTTTACATTTTCCAGATCTTCCTCTCTTTTCCAACTATCATGTTCTGCTATAAATCCCTTCCATTATACTCAGTACTTTACTATCCCCCTTACTTTTCTTTTATTTAATATTTTTTCTACCTTCCACTCTTTGACTCTCTTTACTTCTACTAGTTTCACCTCCTCTGCTCTCTATTCTCTTACTTATTTCTTATATCACACTACTCAACTGACATTTATAACTAGGTGAATTTTCATCAAAGTTGGCAATTGTAGTTTGACTGCATTAGTAGAAACTACTTCATTAATAGTATATGGACTAATATATCAGTCCACTAATTTCTTTACTAGTCTCTCCTTAAACATCAAATCTTTCATACTTAACATTACTTTGTTCTCTACCTTTCATACTTCTGCTTTATTTCTTCTCTTATCTGCTTGCTGCTTTATTTTTTTCTGTGCTTTCTTCAATAATGCTCCTACTTCCTCTTGTATCTTTTTCATTCTTTCTACAAACTCCATTGCTTTTTCTATCTTTCTCTTCCTTCTGATATCTACTCCTATTCTCAACTCTTTTCTATAGTTTGCTATAAATGGTAATATTTTGGTTGCTGAGTGTACTTTGTTGTTTATTGCAAGCTAATACCAACCATTCTTGCCAATTCTTTTGTTTATGATCTATAAAGAATCTCAGATACTATTCTAATTCATGATTCATTCTCTCTGTCTAACCATTTGTTTGGGGATAGAACACTTGTTATGATCAGTACCTTGAGGATACAGCATAGAGCTGGGTTGAGAGTATGATGACATGATCAGCTGTGCCAGAGTAGTCTCAGTCAGTACCTCATGTAGTAGGTGCCACAACCTCATTTCTTCCTCCTTGTTTTCTCATGACTCCTTTGCTTCATAGACTATGTGTTGTTTCATCGTGTACTTCTAGTATATATAGTGTAGATACTATTCTGTATCCTTACACTTTACCACTTATACACATCCCTTACTCTTCCTCAAGTCTTTGCCTTGGTTGCAACCTGAGCTCAAGCTTAAGGTCGTTACAATACTGTTGACAAATTTGTCTCAATTCTTAACATTTGATTCAAATCCTTTGTCAGATCTGCTGCAAACTGTGGTCCTCTATCTAATATCACACTTTCTGGCAACCTATATATATTATTTTGGACAATCTGTTGCAGACTACTAAAATCATATCTTTTCTAGCTAATAATGGTAACTTTGTAATAAAGTCTACTATTGGATGGTTTTTCCAGAACCTTACTCAACTTCAACTTTTCTACTAGCACTTCTATTCTATAAGAACTTTGAAGATCAAATAAGATTTGATAATTGTTGAATTCCCCTATATCTGTTTGGTAAAACATTAGATCTAAAACTAAGCTTGAATCTTGAGAATTATCTGCATATTGAGTTAGTACTTGATTGATAGGTGATAATGATTCTAGGTTAAAACTATCAGCTATCTTCTAGAGTATGTTTGTATATGTCAAATGATATAGATATGATAGATCTTAGCCATTATCTCTGATATTAAAGTCTCTTGTCATAATTAGGATATTGTTCAAATTTACCTCAGTATTCTTTAGATACTTTAAGATAGTCTGCTGATCATCTAAATAAATGTTGATAATAAAACACAATACTGTAGTTGAAAAAAGAAATAAGATTGATGTCTTTATAATTAAGAATATCTTTTCTGGGTGAAATATGTAACTTGATCAACTTGATATTGATGTAGGTGGTAACTCTGGAGTAATCATTGTCTGTGAGTAACAATCTTGTTAACATAATCTACAAAGAATGGTAGAGAACTCTTATAATTTCTTCTTATTTTTCAGATATAGAGCTTGGAATAGTATAGATAATCAACTAAGGGGTTCTTGAATAAATAAGATGTTGAAATCTTTATTGTTTTCTAAGATAGTATTAGTAAGAAGTTTGTTCTTACAAAAATTCTATAAAAAGACTTTTAGGGTTTTTAAATTTATTGTTTTATACCACATATAGATGAGTAAATTGAGTTAGCTCTGATTTCTCAGAGCTTCTAAGACTTCTTGGCATGCTGATCTCTGTTAAACTTGTGTTTCCAGAATAGAAAGCTATTGCTATCTGTTTGATGCTCACCTTTACAATTAACATATTTGAAAGAGTGAGTATAGGGGTCTTCTTTTTTTGTTTTTAGTTCAAAAGGATTAGTTTTGAAATTGGTCTTACAATATTATATCATTTTCCTGTAATGTTTAAGTTTATATGGACTGTTACATTTCTGGCATTTGGAGTCATACATATGACATGTGAATGTAGTATATCTCTATCCCCAACAATTCCTGCATTGAGAAACACCAGAGTTTATGTTGGTTCCTCTTATAGTCATAATATGCCATCTTAAATTTTGAAGCATTTGTTAATGAGACCCTTGGCTTTTATACTACTTTGTGAATTCCAGATATCAATCTATATCATAGCTATATCTAATTTAGAAGATGTTTTAATAATATGAGGTTGGGATGCTAGAAAAATATCATTAAAGATGTGGCTGTTTTTGATTACTATTTCTACTATGTCAGAGATAATATATAAATTAGTATTTTTCAAGAAATATGGAACTTCTAAGATTTTGAGATAGGATTTTAATTGAGGGAGCTGAGGCCTCATAATATTACTCACATTAATGTTTAGATCCTTCATATACTATTCTACTATATTCAAATTAGAAGGAGCTGCTACCTTATTAGTTGGGATAATAACTCCTTTGTTGTCAGAGTAATGTAGTTAGTAGAAACATCAGATCTTATACCTTTTAAAAGTCTGTTGATATTTGAAATATGTTTATTAGCCTGTGAAATGTCTTCTTTGGAGTTATTAATACTTATAGGAATAATTATCTGCTTCTTAGAGAGATTGTTAGTAGTCATATTGAATTTAGGTTTACTCCTTGGTTCTATATTGTTAGTGATATTGTGAATTTTAATAATCTTTTCAGAAGACAGTTTGAGAAAAGCATCCTTAATTTTGATTATCTCTTTGATATTGTCTTTAAAGATCTATATGTATGATTAATTGTTTGACTTTGAATCTGTGTTTAATAATTGGTTCTTCTTGAAATATTTAGATTTGGCTAAGACACTTTTTCTTAGCCTAGGAGGAATGGGTGGAGGAATTCTTGATATATCAACTTGTTTACCATTTGTTGGTTTAGAAGTGGATATATTGGGGGGTTTTCTACTGAATTGAGAAGAAACACACTACCAAAAATATATAATCTTTAGACATTCTATTCCCTAAAGACTATTTTTTGATGAATTTGGCCATCCTAAGAAAGAAACACATAATATTTGTTATGTTTCTAGTTAAGTATTTGTCTATACCAAACAAGAAGATAGAATGGAAATTACTATCCTACAATTGTGAGTTCTCAGATTGATTGACTTGGTATGGAATTACCAAAGGTTTTAGGTCTTGAGAAGGCAATATCTTATTAGTCTCCAAAGGTTTCAGATCTTGAGAGGGTGACATATCAATATTTTCTAATATTTGCAGTATAAACACAGAGTCTCTTGCAGACTCTATTAATATAGTTTCCAAAGACACATTCTTCAAAGGTATATAGGATAGAAAAGAGTTTTATATCACCTCATTCTCAACTTGTTCTACCTATGTTAAGTTTGCAAGCCTAGCTTGCATTTGTTCTGCATATATCATGAATGAAACAGCAGAGTTGACAGAAGTTTCTCTTAAACTATTGTTACTAGAAGAAGGGTTTGTCCTTGGGATAGATTAATTTAAATATTTATTGAATAATGCTTTAAAAGATATAGTTGATTATTTGAAAGCTTAGAAGCAAAAGGAGATAATATATTCACTAATTCTCTTATAGGCACTACTATACAATATTGTGGTAAAAAAAAAGAAGCAATGACAAATCATTATTGTCATCATTATTGAACTTCTGAATCACTTCTAAACCTCTGAGAATACACCTAAGATTCAGATATCATAAATAAGTGAGTAGTTTATTTTGTGATAATTTTAGATAAGATACTCAGAGATATAAAGATAGCTAAGTCCACTAGAAGATGAAAGATATTTTATTGTTAACACTGAAAGTAGATAATAGTTTTAGTCAATTTTTAGGATGAGGCTATTTGACTCAAACAGTAAGTATAACTCTCTAAGAGATAAATGGTAAATGAGCTTGATTTGTAGCACAGATCATAAGTGCTAACATACTGACCAATGTACTTAGACATTTAAGGCCACTATAAGACTAGCTCTAAAGTCTTCAAATATTTAGCATGTCTAGCAACCTTCATATTATGATGAAGGAAGATAATATGCTGCTACAAGTTCAAGATATCAGAAACATAGACCTTTTTTTAAAAAAGAAGCAATATATCTACTTCTAACTACTTTGAAGACTATACCAATTCAAAGATAAATTGATAAAGTTTTCTAGCTATGTAGACTACTGGTTTCTCTTATTAATCTATTCCATTTCTCTAGTAGATGAATATCCATAAGAAAACTATATTCTTCTCCTTTAAGTACCAGTCTTTCTAGTCCACATACTGCTAGATACTCTAGCTTAAGTAATACTACATTCTTATTATTATATAAGCTATTATTATAGTCCAGTCTTTGAGATTGTATATCTAGCTTACTTATAAACTTACCTAGATAGTGATACAAGACAAAATCAAACCTTGCTAGGTATAACAACCACTTTGCTTGTCTGTGGTTGAGTTTCTTGACTGTTATAAAATACTTCAGTAGTCTAGCCAGATCTCTACAAAGTTTAGCACATTTTCCAGAAAGTATTGCTACTCTTCACGAGTTTAGATGATTACTAGTATCTCCTTATTGTGAATTTTATAGTTGTACTTAATAGAAGTAAAAGACTTGCTAAAGGACATTACTAGGTACTATTTACAATTTACCTTTAACTCTTGAAAGAATAGCTTTTATTGTATAGTTAGAGCTATCTACTTCAATATAGTAACAGAAGTCAAACAAAAAAGAGGTAAAACTAGGATACAACAAGAACTACATAACACTAGTTCTTAACTTTATGCTGAAGAATTTGAAGAGAGCAATATCAGTATCATAAATCTATATAAAAGATAGAAACATAAATATAATAAAAGAATAAAATACATAAAACTTCTGAAAGAGCACTTGTGAATATAAAAGAGTATTATTAAAAAGATTGTCAAAAATAAAGGACAAATAATATCTGCTCACAAGTGTATTCTTTTACTAACATACTTCTTAACAGAGAACTTTATACTGTATAACAAGCTTTCTTAAAAAATCTAGTAAATAGATTGCATAGCTCCTTAAAAGCCTACAACAACACTATTTATCTCAGATAATATACTTTAAAGGTACCCCTTAAGTCAAATCTTACAACTAATAATACTAACCAATACTTACTTTGCTAACCTTTCCTATACTGCTAAAACTCTCTAAAACTTGTCTAAAAGTGATAGCAATAGCTTAGTACTAATAGCACTTACTTGAAGAATAGTAATTAAACCACTCATGAGTAGGGGTTTTTGAATGAGAGTTCTTTCTTTTGCTTCACTCCACTCATAGCTTACATATTATTCTAAAAATATAGAAAATAGAAATAGAGAATGTAATCTGAACTAATAAAAAAGTCTTCTAAGATCTTAGAAGTATAGTCTTCTCTCTATTCTTAACCAGACACCAGCCTGGTGGCCTTTTCCTGTTTGTGAGTACCAATTCTCTTCCTTTTTGGTTGTTTTTACTAACTATTTCTATTACAATTCTAAGCTTGGCTTAGGTTGCAATTTAGGCAAAGACTTGAGAAAGAATAGAAGAAATGATCAATTGGTAAAGCATAAGGATACAAGACTGTATATACTACTATATATACCTATAAACTATAAGGAAAGCATTGTTGTAGACTCAAAACCTTAGAGCTGGTTCAAAGACTAAACCTTATACCAGGTTGATACAAGAGAACTCGATAAGGAGCTCCTACTCTATCTACCACTATATATACTGTTCTGTTCTGGTCTGTGCTACAACATTATATAACTGACCCTAAAGTCCATACACTGTTCTCATGTCCTATTACTCATCCACATGTGTTTTCCATAAGGCCACCATGCTTCCTATATGTGCCCTGACGTCATATCCTCTACCCTACTTCATTGTCCTACATCATACTCCTTCATCTCTGAGTACATGTATACATCATGTATACACTATGAGGAACCCTTGTCCCTTGATGTCACTCCTAACCCTAACTCCATCTCTAGACTCTTCCCAATCCTTCTAGACCCTAAGTCTTTCCAGACCATTCTAGACTCTTATCACATGACTTTCAGGTTACATGCCTATCTCCTAACTCTTTGTCCATTGTAGATTAATAATTACCTAAGGTCCTAACCCTAACCCTAGTCCAAAGTCTGTCCACACTCTCGTACTATAACAAGCATGCTATATTCATGAGTAATACAATAAGGAGAAAATAAAAAAGAACATAATGAAGCCTCTACTACTACATGAGATACTGACTGATATAATATAAGAAACAAATGAGATATGATAGATTGCAGTCAATATAAACTAAGAATAGAACAAGCTCTAACATATGTCCAAGTTATTTTGAATACAAAGCAAACATTTGTGGAACACAATGTAGTGATTATAACTGTGATCCTAATAATTACTACTCAACATATCTAGTCTTGGTTTCTTGATATAATCTCTTCTTTCCAGACAATATTTTCTCTTTTCCTATTTTATAATATTACTGAGTAGATATTACATAATTACCTAAATAATTGCATTTTCCCCTGTAATACCTTTACTCTTATATTAAACATCATAGGTAAGAACTTATTCTATTACTATATATTTACTACTCTTATATTAAGCATCACAGCCTTAAGCACTTATTGCTTAGTGTCTGAGTCAACTGAAGTCTACTCAAACTTATAGTAATAGTTTCTACTTGTAAGCCTATTTCTGGAGCCTCTTGTTCTTTTGTTTCTAATTACTTTTATTTCTATCTTGTTTTGCTACTTGAAAATTTATAAAGATCTCAGCCATACTTGTGAGTGTTTATTCTTTGTATCTAATCTTTCATGAGTTCTGTGGTGTTTTTTATCTCTAAAGACCTCATCTATTTTATTAGATAGCTACCACACCATCTCTTAAGTAGATACTAACTCAAGAGATGTTATCTAAGAGTATAAATTCTTCTCACTAATGCTTTCAAAGAGGTCTTAAATACTGAAAAATATTATAAGAGTATGTTCTTTTGCAAAAAAGCATTTTCCAGTATAATAGCAGAAGAAAGCAGCAGTATCTAGAAAAATTAAGACAGATACAAAGATAACCATAGTCTTTAGAGTATCAAATACTACTTACTGATCTGGGGTCCATGTCTAAGTACTATTGTTGCCAGTAAGATTAAAAAGAGGCTATATAACAGATAAAAACCCTTGAATGAACTGCTAGTAAAAGTTAGTAAAGCATAGGAATATTATAATTACAAGATCTAAGAGTGGATCAAGTAAAGAAACCTTATTGTTGTAGCAACCACTTATCACAATGACAAATGATAACATGAATGAGTAAATCTCTCAATAGGATATAGAGTGAGAAGTTCACAAGAGAACTCAACAAGGAGTCTCTGCTAAATTAGAGTCCTATATATACTGAATACACATGATCTGTGCTATATCCTCATGTCTGCCTCATTTCCTACTCAAGGCCATCATGTTGTATACATGTATCCTGACGTTATCTTCCAGATCCTTCTACTATGTTCCAGGCCTATGATGTCACATGCCTCTTCATTATTACTAAAAGAAAAAGAAAAAGAAAAAGAAATTCAAAAGAAAAGAAATATAAAATCAAGAAAAATAGATAAAAGAAAAAGAAAAATGTTAGTGTCCAAAGCATTCCATAACACTTATATTGGGTTAACACAAGAGAACTCAATAGAGAACTCTGTACAGGATTATTTATCTTATATACCTAGACTGATGGTCTATGCTATACTACAATTAGCCTACTCTAACTGTCTGCCTTAAGATCAATATATGTTAAATATTTTGTAATAATATCAATTTTTTCCAGAACTTTTTATAACTTTATTATATGTAATTGTGTGACCATTACTATAATCACATCAAGTGAATTTGTGACTGATGTGTAATATTGATATATAATATTATGTCAAACTCTAAGCCTTAACTCTAAGTTCCAATAAATTAAAAATAAAAATATAAATGAGAAGGAAATTAGAAACAATTAAAGTCTACCATCTTTGATTCTGACAAAGAAAGCTTGCAGCTCTGTATAATGCTTTAGCATTGGCTAATCTCAAACTTTAGTTACTTTGATAGTATTTATTTTGACTTGACCTTTTAATATTACCAGGCTTAGATATTTGATTCATTGTTTGTCAAACTTATATTTTTTGGGATATAAGAACAGTTTATACTCAGCTAAAACTTTTATAACCCTGCAGATAGCTTGGTAATGCTCTTTTGATGTCTTGGTAAAGATTACAATATTATTTAGATACACTATTATAATATTCTCTACTGTAAGGTTCTGAAAGATGTTATTTATCATGGTCTGGAAGATAGTAGTGCTATTATTCATATTAAAGAACATCATTAGAAGTTAACAAGATTATAGTTTATATAAAAGGCTACTATGATTAAAGACTTATAGAGTGAAGTCAACAAAAAAACCTTATATTAGGGTTAACACAAGAGAACTTGATGGAGTTTCAAGTACAAAATGTCTATTTTATATACACTTGGCTAATTGTCTATACTATACTAAACATAGTCTACTTTAAAGAACATATAGTATGATATTATTGTTCTAGAACCTTATATAACACATGATTGTGTAACTATAACAGTATTATATGACATGTGACAGTTTGTAACAGTCATATATAACATCACACCAACCTCTAATTCTAAGTCTGAAAATAAGAAAATAAATGGAAAATAAAATGAGAAATGAAAACAAATAAAGTTTACTATCTTTAACTCTAATAAAGGCTGCCTTTATTCATCTCCAAGCTTGATGTGGACATTGTTGAATCTCTAGTGGATGTCCAGCTTAGTAAAGTAGCAAACTCCCTTAAGCTTAGTAACTAGCTCAGAAATTAGAAAAAGCAAGTACTTATTCTTGATAGGCATTTTATTAAGCATCTTATAGTTTTAAGCAAGCTGTCCTTTTTCTTTAAAAAAACCAGTGTAACTTAGAAGATCTTATCTAGTTTATAGAGAGATTCTCAGTAATAAACACATTCAACTTGGTCTGCTTCACAGTAAATAAAGAGTATACATTAAATATCTTGGGTTTTACTCCTGGAACTAATTTAATAGCATGATCCTTCTTGTGGTGGCTGGGAAGAGTATCAAAGTTCTCTTTAGTAATCACCAACTTGAACTACCAGATATAGGAGAGAATAGTAAGAATGCTGTCTTTAATCTAGTTACAATCAAAGGCTTCTGAAAGATATTGGAAAAGAATAGCTTTTAATTAGAAGTTGAGAGGTGAGGGTTCTAGAAACTACCAGGTTATATAAAATCAGTCATCTGACTCTTTCTAATACTTAGTAGTGGTCTATAGAGTTTTGGGTATGTCCTTCTAGTTATTTACCAGAATAGAGGATAGTTTCATCATATATATATTAAGAGTACATTTATAGTATTTCTCAGTCTTCTGAATATCTGAATAACTAGTATAGTATATGGAATACTACATTATAACTACTTCTTTTTTTGCCAGTTTATCTAAGGATTATGATTTTTTGGCTATATGAAACTAAGAATGAGATCTTGTATATTTAGGCTTGAAACTGTAAGCAAAGCCTACTTAAAGTGTGACTGGTATCATAGAACCACATTTACCATCTTAGATATCTATCTATTCTTATTAAAAATGCTATCAATATTATAGACTGTCAAGTTTACAAATAGTAGACTTAGTTTCTCTTTATTTCATTTTCCATTTTCTTTTTCTTTTCATTTTATTTTCTTATTTTTCTATTTTTAGAACATAGGGTTAGGGTTATGTCACAAGACATAGAGAACAAAGTAGAAGGATCTAGAACAGATGACCTTATACAATATGGACACCACATGTTAGCCTCATGGGCTACACATGGTCATTTAGGGTAGAGTACACAGTAGTAAGCATGGACCATTGGTAGTAGTATAAAAGATAGACTAGTTCGTAAAGAGATCTCTATCAAGTTCTCTTGTGTTACTCAATACAAGAGTTGTTCTATTGTCTAACCCTAAGGGCTTTAGTTCATAACATAGACTAGTATTGAGCTTCAAGAGTCTATGGGTATTTATATGGTGATTTTCTACAAAGTTCCAATTAATGAAGATTTTCATAGTTCTAGAGTCTACTAGTGCTCAAACAAAAAGTGTTTTAAAAATATTCATGGTTCTAAGAGTAATAAAGAGATATAAGAAAGTCCTATAGACATTGAGAGCATTGATTATGGGCTTCAAAGATAACTTCTTCTACTGGGAATACTTAGTAAGGGCTACAAGGTTTGACAAGAGTAAACAAATATGTCTAATATAATACTATTGTTGGAGTTATATTCTTCTACCTTAAGTATAATTAAAATTGTTCTGGTCCTTGAGCTCTAATTGTAATCTCTATGTTATTTAACATATATAAGTCTTCTATTAATTTCTTTCATTGCTCAGTAGTCAGTTGCTGAATATCCAATCTTACCAGACATTTATATACTATGTAGTTTAGATCTCCATAGTAGTAAGATCCTCTTACAGAGGTAGAGCAGGGTTTCTAAGCAATATTTATATTTATGGAAATACTTGAAGAGAGTACCAGCAGTAGCTATTATTGAAAGAATGAGAGAATAGGAGGTAATTGCTTTGGAAAGAGAATGACTAAAGAATCCTATAGTATTCAGAGATTAAAGAGTGAGCTTGGAGTAGTCTACTGTATCAATTGGAAGGCTTTATTTGTTTGTTAGGCTTAGTTTATATGCTGCACAGATTTGAACTAAGTAGCCAGATTTATATCATCAGGACTATTCACTAATAGAATTACAATCCAATTCTAAATTGTAGTATAATGATCTCTATGGAACTTAATTACTATAATGCATAGATCAGTATCACTAGCTTCTGATATAAGAGATTGGAACTCATCTAAATAGTCTTTACCATATGACTACTTCTAAAGAAAAACAAGATGTAGAGAATCTTGTTTTGATTACAAAAAATTGCTTAGTAGATAGATAGATATATAGAAATCAGGAGCTTGAAAAGGCTCTCTCAGTTTGTTCATCACTATTGAAGTCTAGTGAAGGAGATATATAGAGTTTAAAGCATCAAGAAGAGTTTCAAGATATGAAAGTATCAGTAGATAAAGAGAGTCTTGTAGTAAGAGAAGAAAGAATATCTACAAAGACAAGGGTAGGATTAGATACAAGTAAGCATAAGTCTTGGAATTAGTTTATATGACTGAATAAAATGTTGTTGGTATTGTATTCTAAGGTTTACTAGTATTCAGTACTTCTTTTAAATAGTACTAAAAAAGCCCTAAGACTTTATTAGTGTTAATAAAGGTTATAAGATAGTTACTAGATATAAACATTGATTGAAAGATGAGAAAGGGTAAGAATGGGTAGTTCTAGACTGCTAGATTAGTTGATATGTTGAGATTCTGGAGAAAAGAATCCTATTCTGCTGTTAGAATAACTAGGTAAAAAACATAGTGTTTCAGTAGAGTTTACAACTCCAAGAAAATCTTAAGATATATTGTTTGAAGTATGTAACTCACCTCTAGGGAAATTCTAAGAGAACAGAATAAAGTTTCTCAGAAGTTATAGCTACTTTAAGTATTCAAGAGTCTATTCTAATCAAGTAGAATATCAGGTGGAAAATTCAGTAATTTAGTTATAAAATAATCATACTAGATAGTTAGATATTTCAATAGAATATTGCTAGATAACAAGAGCTCATTGGTTAGTGACTAGAGAAGGTAGGTCAATAATTGTGAGAGTGTGTGTAGAGATTTGTAGTGATATTATGGAAGTTAGAAGGATCTAATGGTTTTGTGATAGGATATTAGTATATAACTTAGAGAACAAGAACTGTGAAGTTTACTTAGACTTTGATAGATGTTATCAACTTAAATGTAGACAAGGCAGAGGATTCCTTTATAGTATTTAAGACTAGTAGATATTCTGTAATTTTCTAGTCTAATTATTAAATTCTAGAAACTTACTTTTTAGTCATTAATTCTCAAACTTGTCTTTTACTCTTTCTCTGAAATTATAACTATATAATATGTAGTAAATGCAATATTTAAGTTAAAGCCAAGATTGTTATTTTCACTATCTATAAATAAGTCTTGTCACAAACTTCATTCAGCTTGTATCTCCACAACCAGTGGACCGATTTTCACAAACTAAGTTGCGCTGGAAAGCCCCAAATGAGAGCTATTCGCACATATGCGGGATGTACAAAAGCAACAATAAACGACTGAGATATCAGGCTATCAGTAGCTGTAAAAGCTTCGTCTGCTAATATCTCATGAACGGCTGAATGGATTCACACGATTGAACTTGTGTTGGGAAGTGCTCATCAATCCGTTTCCAACAATATATAATGCATCTCAAAGCAACAAGTATTGGTAGAGATACAAGCATATCAATGTAGTGACATAATTAGTTACCTTCTAAAATTAGCCTGACAGCTGCTATGACAGCTGACAGCTCCCATCAGGTATTAGTTTTGATCATGTGATGGCAATAGCTTACACACAGACCATCACTCTTTTGTATATATACTTCTGTGTCTGAAGACTAGACCTCAGACTTAACAATATCAATTATTCCTGTTGATACTTTTCATCATCTGTCAGTCATCATACCCTTATACTGAACCTCTGAAACACTATTCAGCCCCAGTATCACAACCAGTGAGTATCTTATTTGTGATAAGTCTCTTTACATGATTTATATATTTTTATATAATATTTGTAGGCTTTTGCTTGAAGTAGAAATTATGCTTAATGTCATAGTATGCTTAAATTCTGATATTTTTATTTTAATTTTCTTTTATTTTTATTTATTTTCTTTGATTTGATTTCTCTTTTTCCTTTTTATTTCTTTCATTTTTCTGAATAATGAAGAGGCACATAACTGTAGTCATATGATGTGTTATATAAAATTATGTCATAAGCCTAGAACATTGTAGAAAGGACTAGAAAGAATGACATCAAGATACATATCTATAGCATGTCAACCTCATGGTGTATTCATAGATGTTGTGGCAACTACTAGATACAAAGTCCAATGATAACACAAGTGGTAAAGCTCTCAGTTAAGCAATTAAGTGGGGAAAGTCACAAGAGAACTTGACAAGGAGTCTCTGCTAAATTAGAGTCCTATTTATACTATTACATATTGGTCCATGCTACTACCTCATGTCTGCCTCATATCTTACTCAAGGCCACCATGTGTACACCATATACCCTGATGTCATCTTCCAAATCCTTCGATCATGTTCTAGGCCTATGATGTTACATGCCTCTTCATCATCAAAAGGAAAAAGAAATTCAAAAGAAAAGAAATATAAAATCAAGAATAATAGATAAAAGGAAAAGAAAAATGTTAGTGTCCAAAGTGTTCCATAACAATGGATAATGTATAAATCTTTAGGATAGAGTCATTTATCATTAGCATGGACTATGTACTAGCAGTATATATAGTGTAGAAATGCATTGGGAACTCCTTGTCAAGTTCTTTTGTGATCCCCACAAGACTCTTGCAATATAAAACTACTTAGTGTGCTATTGACCATTTTGGTTAGTGGTTGCCACAATAACTTAGTATTTAAGAACTAGTAGATACTTTGTACTTCTCTTAGTCTGATAATTAAACCTTAGTGACCTACTTCCTCTCT
>JAJOHK020000262.1:0-32348 GCA_022457215.2 Leucocoprinus gongylophorus | reverse complement strand
AGAGTGGTGACACGGCTTGAGCCAAAGAGGGGATGATATCGCCGGATGACTCCTGCCTTTTTGAGTTTATTGACCACCTAGTAATGTGTGAATTAATTCATTGCTGGTAGTCATATAATCATATTTGGAACGCACGGAAAAGAATTGTGCAGATACCATATCATCGAAATTTTCGGCACGAATACACTCAAATACGGTGTGGGATAATGCTTTCGCAATTCCCGGAACACCTGAAACCCAACAGTAGCGCGAACCAAAGATCTCGAAATACATCCTATCCGCTAACAGAGCCATGTGGTAATCTAGTTCTGTCAGCTGTCGCAAAGTATCCAACGGAACATCCCCAATAAATCGATAAAAGACCGGGTCATCATGGGATAACCACCCCAAGAAACTGGGGAAGGATACCAGCTTGGAAAACGAGTCAATGAACTCAGTTCCTTGTGGTCACGAGAGCGAGTCAGATGAGCTGACAACACCTGGCCCCAATACAAGTTCTGGAATAACAAATAAGTTTATGGGCAGACACCAGGGAGGAAAGATGTACTTGAGCCGTCAATAGCATAGCTTGATGCATAATGATGGTGATGTTGAATCCAATGATCAAGAAATTTGCAATAAATGTCCAGAGTGGTGACACAGAAGGGACCTGAGCGGGCAGGATCACGGAGGAAATCATAAAATGATTTGTGGTAGAAACACAATGATCCATGAACACTCAGGAGATGGTGGAGGAATTCTGGATGGAACCATTGACCTTGGTCTAAAAATGACTGTGTGAGGTCTATGCGAGGGTCAATTGAACTGAGAGGGTCGAAAGATGCCTCATAGGCGATCACTGCATGAAGATAGTGACAGATATCTCTAAACGTAGATTCGGAGAGCCGAAGGTCATTGCAAAGTCCGGAAGCATAAAAACCGTAGTCGATATCATATCTGACCCCACAGCAAAGGAAGAGCTGTACAGATGGGAGTATATGCTCCGGAATCTGACTCATGATGTGGAAATAAAGTGCGTCAAGTTGGGAAAAGGGTGATCCCTAGTTGCCCGGTTGAGATAGGGCATCCAGGACAGATTGAAGTCTTTCACGGAATTGCCAGTCTGATGGATACCCGACCTGACGCAAGGCAGCAGCAGAGTGCGCAAACAACCCTGCTGCAGCATCAACAAGCCTCCTTATATCGTCGTTGGTTGGCCATGATGATGATAGATGTAAACAGTTTCGACGTCGAAGGATGTTCTTGAACTCTCCTCGAAGGTACAACTCGATCTCGCCATCTACCTCACGAGAAATCACGAGTTCAACGGAATGAGTAATAGAAGCAATGGTGTCCTGGCTGAATGTGGATACGATGCGAGGTTCTGCACGACTGAAAATGGCCCAGCGGAATGGCGTGGATCTTTCCTGGACAGAAGATGCCATGATCTCAATGATTTCTGATTGTGCCTCCTCGCCCGCACACTCGTCCAGCCCATCAATGAAGATTGCTTTTGGTTGTACTCTCTTTCCCTGCTTTTCTATCTCGTGCAGCGGTTCCACAATGAGCAATTGGAATTGAGACGCCATTTTCTTCTCAACAATAGTATGGTCTTTGGAGATCTTCTCGTCGACAGCGGTGCGATCATCAGGAAGTTCAGTGGCAAGTTGGTAAGCAATAGTGGTGAACAGGCGCAAGGAATTATTATGTCCTTTGACAGTAAAGAAGAATGCAGCACCGAGGTGTCCACTTTCCTTCAATTTCTCAGCACACGTTTGAGCAATGGCCGATTTCCCCACTCCAGCTGGTCCCCTCATCCAGTACACTGATGAAGGTGTGTCGATAGATTCAGTTGCCCAATTTGTGATGTCGGCAATGTACTGGTCTCGAGTGCCTGGGAAGCAGCGTCGATCGTAGTGCTCTTGTGAATCAAATACTGCCCCTGGACTGGAGGCATCACGGAGGATATCGATGCCTAGTGCTGCATTAACACTTCATCGACGTGGAAAACGACATCACTCACCAGACCGGCCATGGTGGTTGGTGATCTTAGTCGACTGTGCGTGGAAGCTACCATTGTTAATTGTAGCACCACGAGCTTCATGGAACATCGATATCGTGGTTGGAGAGACAAGTAGACAAAGGCAACAAAAAGCTGTTAAGAGCACGACAGCGTACGAGCGTTGATCACAAAGTCTGCTATGAAAGTTGGCAGAATGAGAAATATCAGATTTGGGGAACAGTTTGATCCTTGCAAGTCGATCTTTCTCTTCACGATGATTCCCCTGTACTCTATTGCCATTTACAATCTGACAATCTGTTTGAATTCTTTACCTGAGACATACTCTTGAGAAGAAAAGACGATTTCAGGGGTGTGGGAGTGGAAGCAGTAGGGACACGTGATGTGTAAGTCTATATTGCAGTATGTACTTTTGTCCAAGGAGACTTATAAACAGTTAGTCTAGAAATCTTTTCAACAGGTATGGAAACTTATCAAAACCTGCAGAGTTTCAGACTTTTCAGAATAACCTTAGCTTCAACCTATGTGTTGCACCTTCTACTAGTCATATGGCAGAGAAAGGTCTTGAAAAGTGGAATTAGGAGTTATAAGAAGGAGTAAGTGTATCTCTATTGACATTACAGTTTGATGTCAACTTTAGTTGATTATCAAGCTAGTTATTACAGAGTAACTACCAGCCTTAAATACATGAACTAAAGGAGCAATTAAGTGGAGCTTCAAGTGATGTCAGTGGATGTTTCAGCAGTAAAACACTGATAGAAGTTCAGGTTGGATAGAAGAAAACTCTGCAATGAAAGATCAAGTACTTATAGAGTTTGAGGAGAGATAACATGGAAGATGGTGAAAACAAGTTCAAATATCTATGGAGTTTGATGAAAATAAGACCAAATATCTGTAGAGTTTTGATGTTAGAATATTTATATTGGGATGAGCATGGCTTAGAGTTTGGACTGTGACAAGTTATTATAATTTATTATAAACTAAGACAATAAATTACAAAAGAAATATTGTGACTTAAGACTTATATTATGAACTAAAATTCTCAGAGTTGGATAAAAGAACAAACTCTTGTATTAGATGTCAGGTATGGTTCACACTGGGGTAGAAGTCCACAGAATGGACTTGGAGATGAGCAGACTTGTAAAATGACCTTGGCTTCAGCTTATGTGCTATGCCATCTATCTGCCACATGGTCACAACTTCAGATGTTGGGAAGAAGTCTGAGATAGGAGTGAGTGCTAATTGGTATGTTGCCGTTGAACACTGGAGATTGAGTTCAATAAGAGATTATCTTCATCAATTATCAGACTAGCGAATTACAATGTAACCACTAGTCTTATATACAAACTGATAGTATAGGAGATGCTTGGGGTTTCAGTAGTAAAGCCCTTATTACCCCAAGCAGAGATTTCAGTGTTGAGATACTGACAGAAGTAACTCCATTATGGAAGACCGAGTTGAATAGAAGTATCTCTACTATGGAAGACAGAATACTTGGATGGTTACAGTACCACCATAAGATATGTTGTGAGAAAGATGGCTGCTGTGGAAGGTGGGCTTATATGTTTTGGAGATGATTTTACTATAGGAATGTAATTTCTGAATAGGTGGACTTGCATATGACAGTATCCTCCCCTTAGAACTGAGCCTTCAAAGTTCTATTGAGTTTATTCGAAGTTCTATTGGGATTTCCTGAAAAATCCCATAATGGTACCTGGATCAACAATTCATAAATGGAGAAGAAAGTTTTTTGCTCTTGTTTCTGTATTATCATGTCTTTCCCTGCTCCCTCTGACATTTCTCAAAATGATACTGAAATGCTCAAGGAGCAGCACTGTGAGATGCAGTGATGGCATGAGAAGGAGCAGCAGTCCCTCCTTCAATTGCAAGAGGCAGCGGAGGCTTGTTGTGCAGAGTGTGCGGCTCAGAAAGCCAGGAGAGAAGTGGAGGCCAAAGCCAAGGAAGAGGCCAAAAAACAGAGGATTGTGGAGAAGAAGAAGAAGTTGGAGTATATCCAACGACTCTGGGATGAGGTGCTAGAGGAAGAGGCTGCCCTATTGGAGGGGCTGAGGGATTCCAGATTGTGGAATCTAAGTGCAAGAAAGTTGCTGCCAGAGATGAGAAGGGGAAATAGCCCTCCAAGAAAGCTAAAGGGAAGCAACAAGGGAAGTACTGTGGGGATGCTGCAGTCAAGATGGAGGTGCTAACCTCTGTGAGAGGTATATGAGTGCCAGGCAGGATTGTCTAGTGCACCCCTCAAGGTAAGTAATTAATTATACTTGTTATTATTTTTTAATAATTTTCTCTTTCATAGCCAATCTCTTGCATGTGCCAGGTACATTGCTCTCAAGCAGCAGTGTGTATCCCACACCTACACCAACATCCTGATCATGATCCCTACTTATGGCAGGGTTCTAAGTGCTATTGAAAAGGCACTCCAAGAGCTTATAGAGGAGTATTGAGGAGTTGGGAGGTCTCTCCAGGACTTGGTGGAGGGCCAAGAGAGAAATATGGCCCAGTTGGAGAGGATTGGGGCCATGATGGAGTGGAGATGGAGTTTGGAAGGAGAGATTGGGAAGGAGGAGAGTGGAGATAACATGGAGGGATCTGAGGCTGGCCCTAGAGAAAGTCAGGAGAGAGGGACTCTGTTGTCTGCCTCCTGTTAGAAGTAGTTTTGTTTTCTTTATTTAATAGAATTTTTTATTTTCTGTGATTTAAATGTGTGAGTAAGGAAATCAAGAATTAAAATGAAAAGAAGTTTGAAAGTTTTGAAAAGAAAACCCCAAAAAGTGTGTGGAAGCTGAGGGTTAATGAAAATAAGTGGACAGAATATACTAAGAAATTAATGAAGGAAATCCCCATTGGGAATGTGCAGAGACAGGGAAAAAATGCAACAGCATGGTCAGGACAATGGAAGAGGACTAGGCTTGGTGGGGTATGCAATGTGGAAATCAGATACCAAGTTAGTAGCATGAGTGAGTTTAGATGTGGGGATCTATTCAGATTTGTCTCCAGTATCTTCATACCCTAGCCAGATCACCTTGTACAGGAGTTTGCATGCCCATTGGCGATCAATTTTAGAATCCACTATCCAAGAAATTTCATATTCTGGTTTCCCATCAATTATAACTGGAGTGGAGGCCAGTTGTATTCTCTCAGAAAAAGTGTTGGATGTGGTGGGTTCAAGCATGGACACATAGAAGACTGGATGAACAGAGTACATAAACTCTGAAAGCTGGAGAGTGAATGATAGAGTGCCAGGCTGAGAGATGATTTTGTAGAGTCCGAGATATTTTTTGGAGAGTTTCTTTGAAGGCCGGGTGGTTCGGAAGAACTGAGTCTTGACAAAGACTTTGTTACCTACTTTGAAATCAGGAGTGGGAGAATTTTGCACATCAGCAGATTTCTGATAATGCTATTAGACCATGGTGATTTCAGCTTTAAGAGTACTCTGTAATTCATCGAGATCTACAGCGAAGTCGCAGGCTTGGGAGGAAGCAATATTGCATTTGGGGTGAACAGTGATGTTCAGATGATATCCCTTATTAGCAAAGAATGGGGAAACACCAGTAGTAGCACTCAAAGCATTATTGTAGGCAAACTCCATGAGAGGTAGGAGTTTGGACCAGTTATCTTGCTGGTAGTTACAATATACATGGAGGTATTGCTTGAGAGTCTGATTCATACATTTGGTTTGTTCATCACCTTCAGGGTGATAGCCTGAAGTGAAGTGAAGCTACATGTCGAGAGCAGTGCCTAAAGATCGAAAGAAGTTTGACACAAACTCTGAGCCTCTGTCGGAGATGACATGGAAAGGAATGCTATGTTTGGAAAATACATGAAGGACAAATAGATGTGCTAAGTCCATGAACGTTATGATGTCATGGGCAGGGATAAAGATCACCTGCTTGGTGAGCCGGTCGACTATGACCAAGATAGTGTCAAATCTGGAGGATAACAGAAGTTTCTCAATGAAGTCCATAGAAATGAAATTCTATGGTCATTCAGGGATGGGGAGTTATTTGAGAGATCCATAGGGCTTGTGATGTTATAGCTTGGATTGTATACAAGTGACACAGAACTTGCAGAATTGTTGTACATCAGCATAGAGACTAGGCTAGAAGTATCTGCAGTAGACTAATTCTAGTGTTTTTTTTTGACCAAAATGTCTGGCAAGGATGTGATCATGATTATACTGGAGAACACATGTGTAGAGATTACCAGCAGATAGTACATAAATTCTATTGTCAAGGAGGAGTAAACCGTTTGGGTCTGTAGACCACCAGTTATCTGCGGAGATGTGTTTTGTAACAATTGGGCCACTAGAAAGAGCTGAGAGAATGTCTTGATGTAGGGTGTCCAGATCCATGACTGTAGCTACATAGAGAGAAGGGAAAAGAAAGATAGTAGCTCGTATAGAGGCTACAAGTTGTTCTTGAGTGAAGATAGGTTTGAAGTTGTGAGGGTTGACTGTGGCATAGTTACAGTACCGCCATAAGACATGTTGTGAGAAAGGTGGCCGCCGTGAAAGGTAGGCTTGTATGTTTTGGAGATAATTTCACCATGGGGATGTTATTTCTAGATGGGTGGACTTGTATATGATATTAGAGTAGACACAAGAGAACTTGATAAAGAGCTCTTTATAAAGTAGTCTACCTTATATACCTGTCCACATGGTCTGTGCTAGTTACTGTGTATCCTACCCTAAAGTACCATGTGTAAGACATGAGGTCAACATATAGTGTATATGTTGTATGACGTTACTTCTTTTAAAACCTTCTACATTCTTTCCTGCATCATGTGACTTGTGACTGTATCATGTGACTGAGTAATGTTGTCACTAACCCTAGCCCTAAGTTCTAAAAATAGAAAAACAAAAAATAAATTGAAAGAAAATGAAATGAGAAAGAAAATGAAGAAAAAACTAAGTTCATATTCTTTGATCTTGACAACTTAGTGATTAGTTAAAAGAATGAGAAAACTTGATAAAGTTTCTAGTACAGAATATCTATCTTATATATGCTAGATTGATAATCTGTATGTTAGAACTAGAGTAGACAAGTTATCTTTTACATCTTAGTATTGTTTGTAAAAAAATTAGTTTTATATTAAAAAGTTATAAGTGTCTAAGAACTTTTGTTGATATTTTGGTAAGATATTGTACTGTTATACCACTACTCTATATACTATAGTAGAATGGTTCAAAAATATAGTCTGTATACTTGACCAATCAGTATCTACAACTATAATTAACTAAATAACTATAGTACTATTGTAGTAGACTAGACAACAGAGATTAAGATAATGAAGAGTAGTTACTAGTCCATTAGGAGCTTGTCTAGGTGATGACAAGCTTAGGAGTACAACTAAGTTCTATAGAGTAAATTTAGGCTTATTTACTACTAGTATTTTCCAACATTATCTATAGATCTTTCTATAATATCCAATTTCTACTGCTTAATCCTGTATGTAACTACATCTAACCTATCCTAAAGGCTATACATATTATATAAGACCAACATACCATTAACATATTATATAATATTATATTTTTAGAATTTTCTATATTTTTTTATATGTCACATATAACATTATACTACAATCTTATCCCTAAGTCTCAAATAAGAAAATAAATAAAAATAAAGAGAAAAAGAAAGAATATTAAAAAAACAAAGTCTATTATCTTTAACTCTAACAAAAAGACTAGTTTGCTAATAAAATTTCTATATTACCAAGTTCTTAGATTCTTTATTATTGGAAACAATACTTTTTGACTTCTTTATACCATTTAAATTAACTTTAGTTATAGATAGACAATATCTTATTTATCTAAATCTATTATTTGCTAATTCAATTCTACATTTATTTATATAATATCTCATTATATATGCAAGTTCTGATAAAAATTAGAGTATAGATAATAAATAAGAGGTTTTAGCAATTTTAGAAATCAGTTTTCTAACTCAGGAGTTATCTAGTGAACTGTAAACAACTGTAAATAACTAGATTGAAAGAAATTAAACAGTAACCAACTTGTAAATAACTGTAAATAATTAGAAGACATATTTTTACTTTTAAAAAGTTACAAATAATATACTGATTAGGTGAAATACAGTCTTGAAATCAAGTCTACACCAATTATGATAAGATTCAGAAGATGACTTCTAACAAATACTTCTTCTTAGTATCTGAACAATTTAATATATACTACTAACTAACCTACAAGTCTTTAATTTATTTTCATATTCTCTTTTATTTACTTTTAAAATTACTTTTAGTATTAGACCTTGATATATAACTATTCTTGTTCAAACTACACTTGTTGAAAGAAATAGAAGACAGCAAGTATAGTATAGTGTTTGTTTGAACAACTAAATATCTTTTAACAATATCAACTAATATAGACTACTAGCAGACACTATCTCTTTAATTGAGAACATCTTCCAGAATGCCTAGCAAAGACATCTGAACAAGATAACTGAAGGAACTGCTCAATAAGCTCTTGCAAATATGCAAAAACTCTTTCTAAATAAATAGTATACTCACCTTATCCCCCACATTTCTGTTACTAATCATCAAGGTAATTCAACTTAATTGTAACAAGAAAGAAAGCACTATTTATAGTCTTTTCAATACATGCTTTAATGACACTGACCTTCTCCTTCTCTAAGAATTATGATAGGCCCAAATCTCATCTAATGGTACTAAGGGACTAGTGGATCATAAAACATGGACCCTAATCCTATTCACTATAACACAAAGTATAGATGACCCCCTACTACATGTTATAGCTTACTTCTGACCTCATCCCAGCATAAAGGTAGTGCTCCAGTCAGATCTCATTCAAGACTGGGACATTTAAATTTTAAATATAATCTACTAAGATAACCCAACCACTATCATCATGAACTTTATATAATGATCACAAATAATACAATGAATATGCCACTGCCCTCCTCCATACCATTTCTTTGTTCTACAACTAGCCAACAATTATTATAGATAATTAGAATATGTACCACCATTTATGATCTTCCTCCTCAAACATCAACTCCAGTATAGAAACAGACCACATAGTAGACTGGCTCATGATTCATGGCTATTTACTTGCAAATACCACTGGCTAACATACTTATATTCCTTATACTTCTCAAGAAACTCTCTCAGTCCTTGACCTTATCTTTGCAAATGGCCTAGCTACTCAATGTATAATCCTATCTGATTGGACAATCAAACTAGAGTTTGTCTTTGACTCTGACTATCTAGCCATATAGTAAACTCTATTCAACAATGTGACTTCTATTAGAAACTGCTGTAGAAACAGGTATAATATGAAGGATACTGACAAAAATGCATAGTATATAGCTTTTGTGGAAATCCTGGAACATTTCTGAGGGCCCCTGAATGTGCTAATAAACACCAATAATCCTATTTCCATCACTGACCTCAAAAACACAGTATTAGCTCTCTGAACAGTAATAATATGCATTAATAAGCAAGTGGCAAAGAAGTGTAACCACAGCCCAATAGCCAAACTATGGTAGAATAAGATCCTCACTGAAATAGCTACCTACATACAAGAACTCTAATGTGAACACTTTAAAACATATGGTTTCTAAGACTTAGTATCAGATATACAAAGCCTAGATGCTATCCTCTTTATTTAATATTTCTTTTTCATTTTATTTTTGATTTATTTTTCCATTTTAAACTTAGAGTTAGAGTTAGAGGTGACATCATGATCATGCTGTCACACATCAGTCACATCAGACAACATGGTAATAGTAACAATTACAAGTTACAAGAAGGATGTAGAAGGTTCTGGAAGAATAATGTCATAACAATGTGTAAAACATATATTGGCCTTAAGGCAAATACATAGTCTTTAGGATAGGCTAGAGAAGTAGTAGCATAGACCATCATTGTTTAGTATATAAGATAGACATTTCTGTATAGAGTTCTCTATTAAGTTCTCTTGTGTAAATCCTATATAAGGTTCTATTTATTGATCCACTCTAAGATCTTTGAGTTGTAATACTCAGGCCTGAACAGAGACATAAAACAGATGCACAATCTTTTTAAGAGACAAGTTCAATATACAAAGAGAATGTGGGCTAACAAAACTCTAGAAAAAGTAGTAGCAGATGGGGTGTGGAAGCTTCATCAATAAACAATAGAATATAGAAACTATCTTATTTCAGCAATATTAAGAGGACCAGGACAGTCTCCTGCTATTACACACAAAGAAAAGTGCAAAACTCTCAGAGCAACTCCATTAAGAACCTCTCCCTTTTCCTATTCCCATTGAAGTTAATCTATCATGTAGACAAGATAACAAAATCCTCTTTGAGAAAGTCACTTATACAGAGGTTTAGGAAGCCCTTTTTTCATCAAGCTTAAATATAACTGCTAGTCCCAGCTAGATTAACTACATCATGCTTAAATGGGCCTGGCAATATGTAGAAAATAAGATAATTATGCTTATTTATTAGTGCCTTGCTAATAGATACCATTCTCTACAATAACAAAGAGCAATTGTAGTAGTATTCAAGAAGTCCAACAAACCTGACTATACCCAACCTAGAGCATACTGCTTCATCACATTTCTTGAGTACATAGACAAGTTACTTAAGAAAGTAGTAGCTTGCAGACTGACTTATCTTACAGGCCAATACAACTTTATCTTAGATTCTCAATTTAGAAGTAGAGCTAACACCTCCACTTTAAATGCTATTCTCACCTTTGTATATGATATTTACAACTCATAGAACTATGGCTTAGCTACTTCTATACTAACCTTTGATATCAAATATTATTTTGACTTTGTCAACCATCAATATCTTCTCAATGAAATAAAAAAACATTGTATTTTTCTTAAACTAGTAAAGTGGACAGCAAACTTTCTCTCTAACCAAGAGACAACAATATACCTTAATATCAGAAGTGTGAACATTGGATCCTAATTTTATTTTCTATTTTATTTTATTTTCATTTTTCCTCTTATTTTTATTACTTCTTTTTTCTTTTATTTAGGGTTTAGTATAATGCTATAGTCATATAGTGAGTCACAGATCACATGACCTATCACAGTCATAGAGACATAATAGAAAGACATAGAAAGTTCTAATATAATAATGTTATACAACATATATAATATATATTAACTTTAAGACAAATATATAATTACTTAGGGCAGGCTAAAGTAATAGAACATGAACCATGAGCCAGTAGTATATAAGGTAGACAATCTTGTACAGAACTCTCCATTGAGTTCTCTTATGTAAACTTTATACAAGGTTCCTTTTCTTGACTCACTCTAAGATCTTGAGGTCATAATATTAGAACTTGATTGCTATTTCTTAGACTGCTCAACAATGAGCTCTCTTTGCTCTTACTCTCCTACTATTCTCAACCAAAAAGCAATACTGCTCTTTAGTCCAGAAGAAAGATAGCTGGACTCTAGACTTAAGGAATGTACTAGTTAAGTAGGGAAAACTTAACTGTGACTAATATATCTAAGCTCACAGGTGTATTGGAGATGTACGTTCCTTGTATAGACATGTTAGTTACCTTTTTCTTTATATTAGTGTCATATGCAAGTCCACCCATCTGGAAATAACATCCTCATGGTGAAATCATCTCCAAAACATATAAGCCTACCTTCCACGGTGGCCACCTTTCTCACAACATGTCTTATGGCAGTACTGTAACCATCCAGGTATTCTGTCTTCCATAGTAGAGATATTTTTATTCAACTCGGTCTTCCATAATGGAGTTACTTCTGTCAGTATCTCAACACTGAAATCTCTGCTTGGGGTAATAGGGGCTTTACTACTGAAACCCCAAGCATCTCCTATACTATCAGTTTGTATATAAGACTAGTGGTTACATTGTAATTTGCTAGTCTGATAATTGATGAAGATAATCTCTTATTGAACTCAATCTCCAGTGTTCAACGGCAACATACCAATTAGCACTCACTCCTATCTCAGACTTCTTCCCAACATCTGAAGTTGTGACCACGTGGCAGATAGATGGTGTAACACATAAGCTGAAGCCAAGATTGTTCCACAAGTCTGCTTATCTCTGAGTCCATCCTGTGGACTTCCACCCCAGTGTGAACCATGCCTGACAATTAGTCTTATACTACAAATTTACTTGTATTTTGTCTATGTAGAAGAATAGTAAGCATTCTTAAAACACTACTTAGAGTAGAATAGTTTTCTTAGATCAAAATTATATAGCGTTAGTGGTTAGTAAAAGAAAGTAGTCAGTAGAATGTATAGATAGAACAAGAAGAGAGCCTGCTATCACATACTGAGATTTTGTTATTAGAATATAAGAGTAAGAGTGGTACTGCCTTCTCTACTTTACTAAATTTTTCATCTCAATCTCCTACACCATCACTAACAACACCATTCCCACTATATACTATAAGTTAACATGGTGGAATCAATTACAAGCAGATAATCTAACAGCAACAAGAGTAGCTTACAGTAATATAAGCACAACTTCAAGTACTATTGGAGGCACTGGGAGGAATGAGCACAGAAGTGGCTAAGCCACAAGTGTTCAATGGGACCCCAGGAAAGGTCTCAGGTTTCATTACAACATACAAGTTGTATATCAGAATGAGGATGAGAGAAGTTGCAGTAGAAGAACAAATTTAGTGAATATTGTCATATATACAGGGAGAGTTAGCAAACATGTGGAAAGAAAACACTTAAGAAGATTTAGAAGAAGAGTCACTGGAGTATGGATCAACAGGAGAATTTTTGGTAGATATTAAGAAAGAATTTAGAGGAGAAGATAAGAAATTAGTGAAGATAGCAGAACTAAAGAGAATAAAACAATGAGGAAGAATAATAAAAGAGTTTGTGCAAGAATTTCAAAGAGCAGCAAGAGAAAGTGGATATGAGGGGAGACCACTAATAGAGAAGTTCAAGAGAGGAATAAATGGGATAGTCCATCAAAGACTAATGGAGTCAGAACAGTAGCTTACCTTGATTGAACAATGGTATGATAGGGTAATAGCATTAGACAGAAACTAGAGAGAGAGTAGAAGAAAGAAAGAAAGATTAAAAGGATGATGAGAGCAGGAGATACAAGTTTTAAGACAAAGTTACAAGCTTTAAGACAAAGTAACACAGAGGTACAAAGGCAACAATTGCTATGGCCTCAAGTTTGGCTAAGGAGACAGGAGACTCCTTAATAGCAGGTGCTAGCAGAACCTACTCCAATAGAGAAAGTAGAAAGGACAAACATAGTAATAGTATATCCAAATCAATAGACAGTATTTGTATCTTAAAACCCATATACCATAGATATAAATAGGAGGAACAGAAATTGCTACAACTATGAAGGATTAAGTGGAAAGTGAAGGAAGTAGGATTCTTAGGAGTCATAATAGGACTAGAGGGGATTAAGATGGAAGAGGAGAAGGTAAAAGATGTTTTGGATTGGCCAACTCCAAAAGGAGTCAAAGACATGCAGAAATTCCTAGAATTAGCAAACTACTATCACTGATTCATTAAAGATTTTGTAGTAATAGTTAGACCATTATACAATATGGTAAAAAAGAACTAAAAGTGGGAATAAACAGGAAGGCAAGAGAAGACATTTATCTATGGAGTGTGAAGATGGAAGATGGTAACTAGTAGCTTTTCTCTCAAAATATCTAAATGAGACAGAGAGGAACTATGAGATATATAAAAAGGAGATGTTGGTAGTTATAAGAGGATTAGAAAACTGGAGGTATTTGTTAGAAGGCACAAAGTTCAAGTTTAAAGTATGGACAGATCATAAAAACTTGGAATACTTTATAAAAGTGTACAGAAGACAAGCTTGTTGGGCTCTCTTCCTATCAAGATTCAACTTTACTCTAAAACATGTTCCAGAAGCAAAAATGGGAAAGGTAGATAGACTTAGTAGGAGACCAGACTGGAAAATAGATGTAGAAAAAGACAATGAGAACCAAGTATTTATTAAAGACTAGTGCCTATGTAGTTTAGTGAAAGTAGTGATAAAAGGACCCAAGACAGATATATTAGAAAAAATAAAAATAACTAGGAGTAAGGACGAAGAAGTAGTTAAAGTAGTAGAAGAGATAAAAAAGACAGGAGTAAAGGTATTAAGAGGGGAAAAGTAGCAAATAGAAGGAGACTTGGTATTAAAGGAGAGAAAGATGTATATACTGAAAGATGAAGCATTGAGAGTAGAAATAATCCAGTTGTATTATGATGTACCAGTAGCAGAATATAAAGAAAAGTAGAAGACAACAGAGTTTGTGGCCAGAAGTAACAAGAGATATAGTAAAATACATAAAAGGATGTAATATATACCAAAGGATGAAGAATAGGATAGAGGTACTAGCAGGAAAGTTGAAGTTGAGTGAAGTTCTAAAAAAACTATGGACATACATGACAGTAAACTTTATTACCAAGTTAGTATTAGTAGTAGGGAAGGATGCAATCTTAGTGGTCTGTGATAGGCTGTTCAAAATGATACATTTTGTAGCAACTATGGAAGGAACATTAGTAGAAGAATTAGCATGATTGTTTAGAGATAACATGTGGAAGTTGCATGGACTACCAGAGAGCATAGTATTAGACAGAGGACCACAGTTTGTAGCAGAAATGACAAAGGAGTTGAATCACATATTAGAAATTGAAACAAAGCTATTGATATTGTTCCATCCTCAAACAGATAAACAAACAGAACAAATAAGCTAGGAATTGAAACAATACCTCTGATTCTTTATTAACTATAGGCAAAAGGATTGGCCAGAATGGTTAGCATCAGCAGAGTTTGCAGTAAATAACAAGGCACATTCAATAACTAAAGTGTCTCTATTTATAGCAAATTATGGAAGAGAGTTGAGAATGGGAATATATATTAGGAGGATGGAAAAGATGGAGAAGGCAACAGAGTTTGCAGAAAGAATGAAGAAAGTACAAGAAGAAGCAGAAGCAGTGTTGAAAAGAGTACAAGAGGAGATGAAACAACAAGCAGATAAGAGGAGAAAAGAAACAGAAGAATGGAAAGTGGGAAACAAAGTAATACTGAGTATAAAAGACTTGGTGTTTAAAGAAAGACCAGCAAAGAAGTCAGTATACCAATATGTGTGTTGTGGCAACCACTAGACACAAAGTCCAATGATAACACAAGCAGTAAAGCTTTCAGTTAAGCAATCAGGTGGGGAAAAACATAAGAGAACTTGACAAGGAGCCTCTGCTAAATTAGAGTCCTATTTATACTGTTACATATTGGTCTGTGCTACTACCTCATGTCCACCTCATATCTTACTCAAGGCCACCATATGTACACCATGTGCCCTGACATCATCTTCCAGATCCTTCTACCATGTTCTAGGCCTATGACATTACATCATGTGACCTATCATGTGACTGCAATGTCACATGCCTCTTCATCATCAATAAAAAGAAAAAGAAAGTCAAAAGAAAAGAAATATAAAATCAAGAAAAATAGATAAAAGGAAAAGAAAAATGTTAGTGTCCAAAGCATTCCATAACAATGTGGGCCTATACATCATTGATGAGATGGTATTAACCAATGTGGTCAAATTACAACTACTAACTTCAATGAGAATTTATTCAATGGTGAATATCAGTTAAGTAGTATGATACAAGGAATAAGTAGAGAAGCAAAAAATAGAAGAGGTAAAGCCAGTGGAAGTAGAAGGAGTCAAGGAGTAGGAGGTAGAAAGAACATTGAATAAAAGAAAATTAAGGGGAGTTGTAAAATATTTGGTATAATAGAAGGGGTTCACAGCAGATCATAATAGTTGGGAAAAGGAGAAAGTATCACAAAATAAACTACTCACTTATTTGTGATATCTGAATCTTGGGTGCACTCTCAGAGGTTTAGGAGTGATTCATAAGTTCAATAATGATAACAATGATGATTAAGATCAATACAGATAATAAGGAATAAAGATTGATGTAAATTAATGTAAATTAATGTTGTTAAGTCTGAGGTCTAATCTTCAGACACAAAAGTATATATACAAAAGAGTGATGGTCCATGTGCAAGCTGTTGCTATCACATAATCAAAACTCATACCTAATGGGAGCTGTCATCTGTCATAGCAGCTGTTAGGCTAATTTTAGAAGATAACTAATTATGTTACTATATTGATATGCTTGTATCTCTACCAATACTTATTGTTTTGAGATGCATCATATATCGTTGTAAACGGATTGATGAGCACTTTCCAACTCAAGTTCAATCATGTGAATCCGTTCAGCTGTTCATGAGATATTAGCAGACAAAGCTTTTACAGCTACTGACGGCCTGATATTGGTCCACTAGTTGTGGAGATACAAGCTGAATGAAGTTGATGACAGAAAGATTTAGAAAATGTAAAAGAAGTAGTGGCAGAGCTTAAGAGAAGGATGAATGTAGAAGATAAAAAACAAAAGAGAATAGAGGTGGAGGAAGAAAGAAACTTTTAAAAGAGGGAAGTTACTAGGAAAATATACAGCAAAGATATTGTATAGGTGAAATAATGAAAAATTTGAAAAATAATACTTAAGAAAGTTGAAGAGAAACTGGCAAAGGTGGAAATCAATTTCTCTGAAAGAGAAACCTTGAAAGGAGGTTAATGTCAGAAGTGTAAACATTGGATCCTAATTTTATTTTCCATTTTCTTTTATTTTTATTACTTCTTTTTTTTTTCTTTCTTTTATTTAGGGTTAGGGTTTAGTATGATGTTACAGTCACATGGTGGATTATAAATTACATGACATGTCATAGTCATGAAGACACAATAGAAAGACATAGAAAGTTTTAGTATAATAATATTATATAATATTAACCTTAAGACAAACACATAGTTACTTAGGGCAGACTAAAGTAGTAGAACATGAACTATGAGCCAGTAGTATATAAGGTAGACAATCTTGTATAGAACTTTCTATTAAGTTCTCTTATATAAACCTTATACAAGATTTTTTTTTCTTGATCTACTCTAAAGTCTTGAGATCGTAACACTTGATGATACCTAAGGAGAAATAAAACCAGTCAAAAATGGCATTCTATAGAAATCTCCTATCTCTTCTATCCTTATTTCTTTTTACTTAGCAAGCCTACTTGATATTTTTGAAACACTAATCAATTCTATCAAGATTCTAGAAAACTATGTTTGTAACTATTCCACTTACATCTCTATTCTTATGTATGTAGATGATGGAAAGCTAACTGTTTCTTCTCATTTATTAGATACTAACAACTATATACTTGCTAAGGCCTATCAATTAGTAGACCAATAGTTATACTTAGCTGGACTTTTCCCTGATAAGGATAAAAGAGAACTGATACATTATACTCAGAGAGAAAGAGATAAAACATCATCTCACATTAACCTCACCAACCACAATAGCACTATTTCTACAATATTAGTAGGCTCAACAATCTACTAGCTAGGGATCCATTTTAATTGCAAACTTCTCTACAACTACTATGTTACTAAAATAGTAGTAAAGGCTGAGAATGCTATTGCATGCATCTTAATACTAGTAAATACTATTTGGGACTTATCACACTACTACCTCTGCCTCTTCTACTGTACATGTATTCTCTCTATTATCACTTATGATAGTGTTGCCTGGTAGACAAGCAAATAGAAACATATTTAAATAGAACACTCTACCTAATATGTGCAGCCTTCTGCACCATCCCTACTTATGCATTAGAATTAGAAGCATTTATTTCCTCTCTTAGCCTATATCTAGACTCTCTGACCAGACATACTGCTATCTACTTTAACAAACTTAGTA
Organism: Leucocoprinus gongylophorus; assembly: GCA_022457215.2. Taxonomy (NCBI): domain Eukaryota; kingdom Fungi; phylum Basidiomycota; class Agaricomycetes; order Agaricales; family Agaricaceae; genus Leucocoprinus; species Leucocoprinus gongylophorus. The sequence continues at coordinate 14,552 of JAJOHK020000262.1, read as the reverse complement.
TTAATAATCTTATTCTCCAACAACTATCTGACAACTGGTATGATGGACAAAGTCTCTTAAATCTTCCTTCTCTCTCTACTAAATACAACTATAGGTCCAAACTAATATGACTACAAAAAACAGCCATATTCACCTCTCCAGCCTATGAACACATCTTTCTCTTCCTTCTCTCTTTATAGCAAAAAACACAGCTAAACTATGGAAAACACTTTACAATTCACCAATCTACTACTAATAAAAACAAATTAGTCATTCATCACAACAGATTTGTCAACCAAGCACAATACCACCCAGAAATACTTCTTATCTACTCAGATGGCTCCCAAATCTCCTTTCTCAACCAATTCTGCTGAGTTAGATCGGTAGTAGTAAGATATTACTAGGAAAGAGAAGTCTTCTACCAAAAACTTAGTCTTGGGAGCTTAGCTAAAGTTTACAACATAAAGCTTGCAGAACTCATAACTGGACTATCAGAATCCATCTTCTTTGCATATTAATATTCTGAAGTCTACCACATTCAACTATATGCTGACAACATCTTAGCTATATCTATAGTCTCTAATCTCAAGCCCTAACAAGGCTAGTTTATAGCATATATCTTCTACCAAAAAACTCTTAGATGGCTTGACTCCTTACTACACTACCATCTCTTTATCTCTTGGTCTCCTAACTATACTAAAATCAGAGGAAATAAAAAAGCTAATAAACTAGTAAAAGAAGCTGCAAAAATCCAGAACCAATTTAATACTACAACCACTTTGACAAGCTGTTGAGTATGTGAATATATGCTTACCAAATAGAAATGGATATGAAGAAATTGACCTCAATATGCTCCTGCAAACTGCATTTCCCCATCTTTTCAACCTACCCCCCCATTTTAAAGCCTTATGCAACAAAAGAGAAATCTTTGGCTGCCTTATTTAATACAGAACAAGTCATAGCTACTTTGGAGACTACTACTAATCTGCAGTTCCTTCAGACTTTGTGGAGAAGAAATACAAACATATAAGCATATCATCAACATATGTATCTAATATGAGAACCACTGTTAAATCCTCCATAATATCTCAAGCTTCATATATATGCTAAATATCCTTGGAACAAAATAAGACATAGCCATTCTAAGCAAATTCCTCAAGAGATCAGGTATATTTACCAAGAATAGGACAGGTCTATCTAGATGGAAGCTATCTACTATTGAAAACCCCCTAACTACTGAACATGATATAGAAGACTCTAAGGATGACTAAGAATAGTCTTGGAACCAACATACTACACTTCACCATGTCTTTATACTCTCTCATATATTTTTTCTAGTTTATGTTTATTATTTGCTACCATTGGCCTATGCTCATTTCTACAGCTAATATTACTAACCTGACCTGCTTTAACATTCTCCTCAACCAGACATCTCTACATTATATCTTATACCACCTTGGTGGGAGAGTGTAATTAATCTAAATACTCACTGTGTATTAGCACTAGTTTGCTTGTTACAGTATAGAAAATAGGAATAAACAACAACAATAACTTATCTTATATGATACTGATAGTGAGATTGAGAGGTGAATTCAAGAGCATTCTCAAACACTAAGATTATGCACACCTATCATCATCATGGCCAGCTGACAATGATATTCTTACTCTTGTTAATGCAGTAGATGGTTTGTTTACTCATTGTTCTGCTGTCCTGCATCATGTTGCCTATCCATGTGATTATTAATTCCATGAAAGACTTTAATCTGTCCTAGATGCTCTATCTCAACCAGATAACTATGTATTTACATCATTCTTTTCCTAACTGGATGCACTCTATATCCACATCATAAGTCAGATTCTGGAGCACATACTCCCCTCTGTACATCTCTTCCTTTCTCATGCTGTACTTGGCAATAGAGAGTTATCTTTTCATATTACCATAGTTTGCAATAACATTCAGCTTTCTGAATCTACATTTAGAGATATCTACCATTATTTATATGTTGTGGTCACCTATGAGGCATCTTTTGACCCTCTCAGTTCAATTGACCCTTGCATAGACCTCATACAATTATTATTTGACTAAGGTCAATAGTTCTATCCAGAATCATTATTCCTTTACCATCTTTCAAGTGTTCATAGATTATTGTGTTTCTACCACAAATCCTTTTATAATTTCCTCCATAATCCAGCTTGCTTAAGTCCCTTCTATATCACCACTCTGAACATTTATTGCAAATTATTTAATCAAATGATTCAAAATTACCATCATTATGCATCAAGATATGTTATTGACAGCTCAAGTGCATCTTTCAGAGCTTATATTAGGGCCCAGCATTATCAGCTCATCTGATTTGCTCTCTTGGCCACAAGGAACTGAGTTTGTTGACTTGTATCTCAAGTTTTCATCCTTTCACAACCTCTTGAAGTTGTTATTCTATAATAACCTAGACTTTTGCTGATTTATTAAGAATACTCCTTTAGATTCATTACAACAGCTGACAGAACTAGATTACTGCAAGGTTCTAATAGCAGATAGGATGCATATCAAGATCTTGAGTTTGAACTACTGTTGGGTTTCAAGTGTTCCAGAAATTGCAAAAATATTATCCTACACCATATTTGAGTGTATTTGTGTCAAAAGATTTTAGTATATTCATGTTGAAAGATTTGATGATTTGACACCTCCAGAATTTTTTCTGTGTGTTTTAAATATGACTACTAGCAATGACTTAACTTACTATATTACTAAGTAGTCAATAAACTCAAAAAGGCAGGAATCATCCAATGATATCATCCTCTCTTTAGCTCAAGCTGTGCCACCACTCTTATTTACACTTTATTCTGTAAAAGCTTTGTTAGAAAGAACAATGGTCTGTATAGACTTGGATATAGGAAAAAGTCAGTTATATAGTATTGGAAATTTGATATGAAGAAGTGGTATTTCTATAAGTTTCAAACTATTGACTACAAGGTAGCAGTGGAATTCTACAAGTTAAACAAATTTACATTATGACAGGAAGAGAATGGGAAAGATGAGAAAGGTGGTTAGGTAGATGCCTAGGAAGAGAGAGATGACTACAAAGATGACTAGAAAGACAATCAAGTATACAAAGAAAGCAAGGAACGGTGAGAAGCCAATATTAATGTTTGAAAATAGAGTTATAGTGAGAATGATACTTGGTATGAAAGTAATAATACTAAAGACAATGACAATCAGGAGGAGCATGTGAAATCAAATTAGAATACTAAAATAGCTCTGAAAATAGGCATTTGTATATCATTCTTTTGTTGTTTCTAATTTTGATCTTTGGTAAAGGTGTCTAGTATATACATGTCAGAAGATGTAGATTTAAGTTTATGAGCTGACACAAAATATATCTTAACATGGTGTTATGCTAGTAGCATATTGATCACTTTCAAATATAGCATAGCACTTGTGTATAAATTCCTTTAGAGTTGCTTTAAGTAGTGAGATCACACTGTGATTAGAGCCTCATGGTACAATTAGTCCATATAAAGGAGTATTAAATCCACCATCATTCAAATGCATTATCTATTTTTACTTTTGCTTCTGTCTTTGTATACAATATTATAAGCTCAACATCTCATACAAAATACTATATCCTATTGGTCAAGTATCTGCATTATGTATTATGAAGCCAAGTTCTATTTCTATACAGTTAGTATATCTACTACATGAGTTGTTGGCTCTTGACTTTGTTGGTACTGTTCATGAGAAGTAGATATGTTAATAGACAAGATGTGTTTGAGCTAATAGTGAACAAAATAAGCCACTGCAATATTCCCAGCATCTGATTAATATAACTAGCTTACAAATACAGAATACTGTTTATAGTGTATAAAGGCTATTATAACTCTTTTAGTCTTGCCTCTCTACAGTTGTATATTATAGGATTCTACAAGTCCAAATGAAAATATCTATTTTCTGACATTATTTGATTGCTCACCTTATTGCTTGTATCAATCTCTCCAATTTCACTATTATTACAATACTGATCATATATTATGAAACTATCCTCAATAATGGACAAGTTGTTTGACAAGAAAAATTTTATCTCACTTATCTACTAGTTTGTTAGACAAGAAGAGTTGTGGAAATGAGTAATGTACAAGAGCAGAGGCAATTAGTTAGATTTTGGCTAGTAGGTAGTTGGTAGATACAAGTATAGATTAGAGTAATTTTCATATTGGTATATAAAAGAATAAGATACACCAAATATGCTATGATTAGGACCAGCAGGACTAGTACTAATAATGGTAGGTGATATAATGGCTCGAGTATGACTGGAGGTGTTTTGATTGTTGCTTTTAAGAAATAATAAAATTTGAGTTAGGACTATGGTGTCAAGATTGCAGAAAGTAGACTTAGCTTTTTCTTATTTTCTTATTCTTATTTTCATTTTATTTTCAATTTATTTTCATTTTTCTATTTTTAGAACTTAGGGTTAAGGTTAGTGACAACATTACTTGGTCACACATTAGTCACATCAGATGATATAGTGACAGTGACAGTCAAAAGTTACATGATGCATAGAAGAATGATGTTATACAACATGTAGAACACATGTTGACCTTAAGGCATACACATGGTTGTTTAGGGTAGGCTAGAAATAGCTTGCACAGACCATTAGGTATTAGTATATAAGGTAGATAATCTTGTACAGAGCTCTCTATCAAGTTCTCTTGTGTTAACCCTAATACAAGATTCTTTCTCTGGTCTAACTCTAAGGACTTGAGTTTGTAACATATGGTTGACTTGCTTGATAGGTGACAGATTACTTGATTTTTTAATAGATAACATAGTTAGTAACAAGCCATTGTATTCAAACAACACAATCATATCTTACACTCATTTAAGGCCATTTTCAAGCCATTTATGGTATAGCTCTATGGAGAAAGTTTAAGACAATATATAAGAAAAGCTCTTATATTTATCATCTTCTTATTTGCCATTCTGATTCCATATCTGTCCACAGAGAGTTCTGTTGTAAGTTATAACTTGGAAATTTAGTTATTATATTCTGTCAGAAAAGAAGCTCTTACTAGAAGAGGGACAGAATATTGAAGAACAGCTTAAAAACAGGTTCCTTTGAATAAAATTCACATGCATCATTACTTCTTTTTCTTATATCACTGTCTTGCATAATAGTGCCTAACAGAAAATTAGCAAATACATTGTTTTTTTTAAATCTTTGTTTACCTTTTAATCCAACTATTCATACAAACATATATTGTGAAACACTTTGCTTAGTAAGCAAATAGACCTAATTAGGTAGTCAATGGAAAAATTTCATATTTGTTTCTAACAAATACAACTCATTTTCTTCTATTGCTCTCTTTTAGCTTTTCATAGAGGTATACACTACAGATAAGTGGTTGCTAGTTGTTCACACTGCACCATACTGCTGTGCACTCTGTTCCTTCTAACAGGTTATGAGCTCTGGTTGCCCTGATCTCTAGTTAGCATCCCCTTAGACTGTTTTTTATCAATGAGAAGGACTTGACCAACTCTACTAGTAGGCTAACACCTTGTCACTCCTAGACCTATTATAAATTGAGCTGATTTTAAATCACTCCATGCCTATAAGATCCCTTTGTATCTTATATATGCTAATAGCTCATCACTAGCTGGGTTGAATATTTGCACTCTAGCTGACTGTATTTGCTTTCTAACCTATACTGATTATCTTTATTGATAGTAATAGTCAACTTTGTTATTACTTTCTCTAAACTTACTGGCCCTGCTGACTACTTTTTAACATGCTGAATACTTTGGGATTCTCTCAGACTACTGATATGGATGAAATAGCTAAGGAGAAATTTTTGAGCTCTCAAGCCCTAGCTGTTCTTAACTCCACCTTACCAGATAACTTATTAATACATAGCCAACCTAATGCTGAGGCTCTTTGGGCTCATCTTTGAACCCTCATGAGAATGTTTGATCTAGCTTCAATCTTTGCTGATTATTAGAGAACAATCATATTTCAAATTTCCAGTAACCAGAACCCTGCTCCCCAAATTGCTGAGCTTGATTTCTTTTATATAAGACTTTATAGAAACAACTGTGATGCTCTCACTGTTTTAAGAACAATGATTCTTCTATCTACAATTCCTCACTTATAGGACTCTATTTCTGCCTCTATTCTTTCCTTTCATATATCCATCTCTAATCTTACTTAAGATGTTGTATATTCTGCTATTCAGGTGGAATTTTTTAGGTGGACTAATACTGCTAATACTGCTAATACTGCTCATCATTCTAGTATTCTACATAGGAATAAACTTCCTCAGTGGAAAAAGAACTTCCAGTAGTAACAGCAGTTACAAAGTGAGGGTTCTTCTAGAATAATGACAGCAGTAATGTCTACTAGGTAGACAGTGCTATTGCCTTTGTAAGTATGGCTACTATTCCTTTATCAATTTACACACACTTTCTTAAGCCCTTAGTTATAGTCCCTCAACTTGCTAATTGCCTTTCTGCAGTGTATACTTCTCAAAGTGATTCTATTTTAGGACCTCAAGTACAAGTAAAATTGCAAGCACTAAAATTCTATAAAAAGCACTTGGAGAAGAAGTTTCCTGGCCTATTTACTAAGGCCTTAACCTCTAAAATCATAGAACTGCCCACTGAAAATCCTCCTCCCATGAAAGTTGATCTACTTATAGTAACTATTTCCAAAAGGTAGGTAGATGATAATGATTATGTGGTTTCTCTAGAAAGTAATAATGAGTATGAATCAGATAGACTTGTAGTAACCAACTGTATATACTTTTTCTCTTCCAAGTTGATGATTTCCTGTATTTCTTGACTTAGTCCATCTAACTCTGCACCAATGTAGCTATTGTAATAGAGGACTCTATAGGGCCAAGTAGAGTTAATTATGCATATATGACTTCAAGTCAAAATAGATTTGTTCTGCCTGACTCATCTATTGTTGTGAATTTCTTTAAATATGAAAAAGCACTATATAAAAAGACACTATGCTCTTTGTGTAAGAGTAAAAAAGCACCTCATGGTAGTTTTATAAAGATAAATAGTTCTTGGACTCTGGTACCTCTACTCACTTTACTTCATTTGAGTCTGACTTTGTTAATATAACTTGAGGTAATTATAGTTGAGTTGAGACTATAAACTCAAAAGTACTACTATTTATGATTGCTTCTAGTACTATTCTAATTGAACATAAAATCTTTGATCTTGCAAAACAGACTACTAAAGTTGCTATGTTAAAACTATGACTAGTATATTGTATCACTGGTATACAGATATATCTTTTCTCTATCAGATAAATTCTTTAGTCTGGATTAAGAGTGGAAGACAACAAAAGTAGTTTCACTTTTTGTGATAAGTCTGGTAATGCTATTCTATTGGCTACCCCCAACCTCTGGGACAATATCTGTCAGAACTACTAAAAGATGGACTTGGTTTTATTTTCACTCTCAACTTCTATTCCCTTATTTTAGAATAGTAGTACTCTTTTAAAACTTAGCAAAGAGTAAGAAAGGTGATGTCACACATAACAGTCACAAGTCACAAGATGTGACAAAAGTGTGACACTACATCACAATAGGTCATGACTGTGACATGTCACAGTCACAAAGGTCACATGATTATAGAAGGTAACAGAACCTACTAGAAAATCTTAGTTATAACATTAGGGTAGGTAATAGTTACTGTGCCTAGACCATGGTCTGGGGTATATAAGATAGACTAGGTTGTAGTGGGAACCTCATTGAGTTCTCTTGTATTCCTCAATATACAAGTACACTTTTACTCTAACTCTTTGAGCCCAAGTTATAACAACATCTAGATTGTAAAAACTCATATTCTTAAGTATAATGTCTCCAATTCTGTGAGTCTTGTAACAAGATGCCTAGACTTTGAGACTTTGCATCATTGTTTTGGATATGTCTCTGATGAGGTTATGTGTTATATCCTTGATAATGTTGAAGATGCAAAGAAGATCTGTTTCCTAACACAGAAATATATCTGCTGTTATAAGACGAGTGTGTGGACAGACTTCAGGTAGGGTTAGGGTTAGGACAGAAGTAGGACAGTAGTATTTTATTAGTCTACAATGGATGGAGAGTACGTGACCTGGAAGTCATGTGGAATAGTCTAGAGCGGTCTGAAAGGACTTAGGGTCTAGAAGGATCGGGAAGAGTCTAGAGATGGAGTTAGGGTTAGGAGATGACGTCAAGGGACATGGGTTCCTCATGGAGTACACATGGTGTGCACATGTACAGCGGAGATTAAAGGTATGACGTCAGGGCACATGTAGGAAGCATGGTGGCCTTAAGGAAGACGCAAGGTGGATGAGTAATGGACATGAGATAGCGGCATGGACTTAAGGGCCGGATAGATATTGTTGTAGCACGGACCAGGAGCCATGTGTATATATAGTAGATGAATAAAGCGAGGGCTCCTTGTCGAGTTCTCTTGTAAACCCCACTACTAGATAGCCTGCTGTGAGCTTTGCTGAAGTAAGCATACTACGAGTGCCATTATGGCGAGTGGTTGCTACAACATCTGCTATGGTTGTACTCTTGAAAGGATATACTAACACAGTTTTCCTAAAAACTCTACTTGCTCCAGTGAGCCTCTAAGATTGATTCACTCAGATCTCCTTAAGCTCTCCATCTTGTCTTATTCAAAGTGCAAGTGAATAATTACATTTCTTGATAACCATTTCTCTTTTTATAATATTGTTTTTTTGTACAAAAAGTTTGAGGCTGCAGATACAATTAAGTCTACTTTCTAGATGTGGTCAAACACTACTTCTCATTCTATGAAGAGGTTGCACACTGATAATGAGAGAGAATATGTAATGTCAGAATTACAATTCTTTCTAAAAGAGCAAGAGGTTATCTATGAGACTAGTATTTCATATATATACCAACAAAATGGCTGTGCTGAATGATTAAACTACATCTTGCTTGAAAAGATACAGTTAATGCAACTTAAAGCATGTCTGCCAGATTTCTTGTGGAAATCCATATGTTGTAGCAACTACTTATTATAATGACAAATGATCACACAAATGAGTAAATCTCAAAAAGTGGATATAATGTGGGTAGTTTACAAGAGAACTTGACAAGGAGTCTCTGCTAAATTAGAGTCCTATATATACAAAGTACACATGGTCCGTGCTACTAATAATTACGCCTGCCCTCATGTCTATGCTACATCCTCATGTTCACCTCATTTCCTACTCAAGGCTACCATGTTGTATACATGTGCCCTGATGTCATCTTCTAGATTCTTCTACTACTTTCTAGGCCTATGATGTCACATCATGTGACATGTCATGTAACTGTGGTGTTACATGCCTCTTCATCATCCAAAAGGAAAAGAAAAGAAAATCAAAAGAAAATCAATATAAAATCAGAAAAATAAAAGAAAAGAAAAATAAAGATAGTTAGTGTTCAAACATCTCATAACACCACAATAGTAGCTGCAGCTTATGTATACAATCATATATCTGTTAGATATCTCAAGTGGAGAACATCTTAGGAGATTTTCTTAGAGAACAAACCCAAGACATTGTACTTTTGTGTCTTTGGCTATGGAGCCTATGTATTCCTTCCTATTGAAATTTGTACCAACAAACTCACACCACATTCTGAATTGATGATATTTCTTAGGTATAAGAACAATAGATACTGTTTTATATGCTATACACAAGAAAATACCATTTTCCACTCCACACATGCTATCTTTGATAAGAAACTTTTCTTTAAATACACTAACTCCCATACAAAAGAGTACAAATTATATAATGAGTTATTAGACAAAACAAGTCCAGAAATGAAATTGTTAACACCTAACTTCTCTGGAAAAGATGGACCTGCTCCAGTACCTATTCTACACACACCAATTCCTTCTATCCAAAACAATTCTCTCACTTGTTCTCCTTTATCTTCTCTTTCTTATAAGTCCATTTTTCCCCCATCTACTCCAAGGCCTAAAAAACCCACAGTAGAGATTGAAGAAACAAATAATGTTAACTCTGATATTGAGATATAACTACCTATCTTTCAACAACCTTTGTAACCTGGTCTGCAAACACTACAAAAAGGTCTTGAATTGAGGAGATTCAAGCATCAAACTCAAATACCTCTCAAAGAAGAAAATATTTATAGAGAACAAGAATATCCTACCAATATTCTGCAGAACCATTTATAGTAGTCAAGGGGAAGATTCTCTAATCCCAATATGGCTTGTAATAGACATGAAAATGCTTGTCAGTAATTACAAAGGATTTATTAGAATATATGATGTTTCTCTGATAATTCACTGCCCAGAATAGTAAGAATAAATAAAGCTGTATTCATACAACTTATCTGACAATATTGAGATAAATGGAATCCCATATAATATTCAATGGGAAGGCAAATACCCAATCATTATTAATAATGATGGAAGTAAAATGGACACTCTATCTTCTATAGATAAATTAGCTGAGCCAGCCATCACCAGTTACTTGGCATGCCTTGCAAGAGAAGAGGGAGTAGAGCAAATTTGCTTTCTCTTAGCACAATGTGCAACTTGCCCAATTCCCAAAAGCCTTAGAGATGTCACTAGATTACCAGCTGATATTTAAAAGAAGTAGCTTGAGTCTTGTCTTGAAGAGCTAAAATCACTTAAGAACAGAAATATTTATAAAGTTGTAAACCTTTCTAAGAGAAGAAAAGTATCAAGAATCACTGGATATTCAAGATTAAGTCTGATGGTTATTATAGATCTCAACTTGTTGCAAAAGAATTTTCTCAGGTTGAGAGAATTGACTTTAATGAATTATTCTCTCCAATTGTCTGCTATAAGACAGTATGTTTATTCCTAGCTGTTGCTGCCCTTAAATATTGGGATATCTATAGTGTTGATGTATAAACTGCCTATCTTTATAGTGATCTGGATGAGAAAATCTGTATGAAAATTAGACTTTATTTTATTTTATTTTCTTTCTTATTTTTATCTTTTCTTTTTTTCAATTTATTTTCAATTTTTTATTTTTAGAACTAGAGTTAGAATTTGGTGTGACATCAAATGTTATGGTCACTGTCACAATATCATATAATCATATGTTATAATAGAAAATAGTAGAAGATTCTAAAAAAAATAATATCATACAATATGTTATACATATGTTGACCTTAAGGCAGATGCATGGTCATTAGCATAAGCTAAAGTAGTAGTGCACAGACCAGTAGTCTAAGATATATAAGATAAAAAATTTTGTACAAAGTTCTCTATCAAGTTCTCTTATATTAACCTAATATAAGGTTCTTCTTATTAACCAACTCTAAGGTCTTTAAGTTGTAATAGAACAACCTAAAGGTTTTAGACTACCTAGCAAAAAAAAGAAAGTCTAGTAACTCCACAAAGCATTGTACAGCCTTAAGTAAGCTGGCTTATCTTGGTAGTAGACTATAACTATCACAAATAAGATACTCACTGGTTGTGATACTTGAACTTAATGGTGTTTCAGAGGTTCAGTATAAGGAGGTAATGATAATAGATGATGAGTAGTATCAACAGGAATAATTGATGTTGTTAAGTCTAAGGTCTAGTCCTTAGACACAGAGGTATATATACAAAAGAGTGATGGTCCATGCACAAGCTGTTGCTATCACATGATCAAAACTTGTATCTAATGGGAGCTGTCATCTGTCATAGCAGCTGTCAGGCTAATTTTAGAAGATAACTAATTATGTCACTACATTGATATGCCTGTATCTCTACCAATACTTATTGCTTTGAGATGCATCATATATCGTTGTAAACGGACTGATGAGCACTTTCCAACACAAGTTTAATTGTGCGAATCCGTTCAGCTGTTCATGAGATATTAGCAGACAAAGCTTTTACAGCTACTGATGTCCTGATATCTCAGTCATTTGTTGTTGCTTTTGTACATCCTGCATATATGCGGATAGCCCTTATTTGGGGCTTTCCAGCACAGCTTAGTTTGTGAAAATCGGTCCACTAGTTGTGGAGATACAAGCTGAATGAAGTTTGTGACAATGACCAAGTCAATGTTAACTCTAAAATTTAAGCAATGCAAACTCAATGCTAGTATGTATTTTATTAAAAAAAAGAATAGAGAGCTTGTTATAGCAATTATCTATGTTGATAATGTTTGCTTCATAAGTTCAAAAGATTCTCCGCTCTTCTTAGAGTTGAAGCAAAAATTTATAACAAAATGAAAATGCTATGATTTTGGAAAAACTAAAGAGTTTTTTAGAATGTGTATAAATTATAACCACAAGGATCAAAAGATCTTTGTAGACCAGTCTGAGTACTTGAACAAAGTTTTAGCATAATTCAATATAACAACCAACCCAACAAGTACTCCATTTCTATTGAGCTAAATGTTTAAATCTAATAATAAATAGTGTGATCCTAATTTTCATCAAAAGTACCAGCAAATAGTTGGATCTCTAATATATCTGATGATTGGCTCATGCTCTGACATAGGATTTGCTGTAGTCAAACTTGCTTAACAGATAGTAAATCTCTCAAATAAGCATTATTGAGTAGGATTGTATCTCTATAGGTACCTGCTTAATACTTGCAAGTATCAAATAGTTTATGATAAACTTAGCAATGAGTTTATTGTAGCATACTCTAACTCTGACTGGACACAAGATCCAGAATCATATAAATCCATGACTGGCTATTTTACTCTAATGACTCATGAAGTAACATTCTGAATAAGCTATCAACAAAAGATAGTAGCTCTATCTTTAACTGAAGCTGAATATATAGTCTCCTCTGATTGTGGCCATTAGCTTGCCTGGATGAGAAGCTTCCTCAATGAGATCAGTTTTAATGTTCCAACTCCTCATATTTATAGTGATAATCTTAGCTCACTTTTCTAGAGATCTAACCTTATACAAGAAAAGCACTCCAAATATATTGATATTCACTATTACTACATAAGAGATCTAATTAAGGATGAACAAGTTAAACTATATCATATTGATAGGAAGGAGAACCCTACTGATATTCTGACTAAAAATCTTAACTAAGTCCTATTCAGTCATTTCTGCCTATTTCTTAGCTTGGAGATACTCTAAGCTCATCTACTTATACTTCTATTACTTAATAACTAAAGCCTTAAGTAAATGAGAGTATTGTAAAGCACTCTGCTTAATAAGCACATAAGCCTAATTCAACCATAAACAGCAGCAAACACAATTGTTATTACGTTATCGAAATCTTTCTCTTGCTGTCAATCATTACCAGCAGTATTCCAAATCTATTCTCTTGTTGCCTTGGTGTCTGACAATGGTAAATGATCTTTCTTTATTCTCTTGCTGTTGATTCTAAATAGCAACAATCTTTTTCTTTTAGGTAGTCAATAGAAAAATTTCAGTAGTTAGGTTTATTTCTAACAAATACAACTTATCTTCTTTTATTTCTCTCTTTTAGCTTTCTATAGAGATATACATTATAGGTAAGTGGTTGCTAGTTGTCCATACTACACTATGCTACTGTGCACTCTGTTCCTTTCAACAACATGAATATAGATATAAATATTAACTCCCAGAAGAGATAATCTAATAATTTTAGTACTAACAGCTTCAAAGAGTCATTAGTGTATTTTGGCATATCATCTGTTTCTTACACAAAAAGAGTGGAAATCCTTAAAAATAGCCTTTCCAAGGCTGATCAAGTAAAATTTAATGAGTCTCAAAGATTTACCCTGTTCTATACATTTCTAAAGAACAAGAAGATAACCATAGTTAATAAGGCCTTAGCTCTAATCTATATACTGAAACCTCAATGTGAGTGTGTTGAAAAAATGGAAGCTAATAGGTGTTAGCCTCAAGATGTAAGTATTAAAAATATAGATACTTGCTTTAAAACCTAGAATTATCAAAGCTTCTTCCAAGTCAAATATAACTGTTATTTGGATCAATATATACTTCAATATAAGAAGGCACATTACTACAGTTTGTAGCACTAACATGAACCCAGAAGTCCTACAATATAAGAACTGTTGGAAATGTGATCATATAACCTTCTTTTATTATTTTCATAGATTGAAATACATCAAGTGAAATAGTTCTTACAAATTAGAGCATCATAAACACTTGGAATGGTGCTGCAAAGTGAATTTCAAGACAAACACATCTATTATAAACTTAAAACCTTAGAGTTGGTTAAAATAAAAAACCTTGTATTAAGATTAATATAAGAAAACTTAATAGAGAGCTCTGTATATAATTGTCTACCTTATATATCTGAAACTGATGGTTCATGCTCTACTACTTTAGCTTATCCTAAATAACTATGTATTTGTCTTAAGGTTAATATATATATAACATACTATATAATGTTATCTTTTTCAAAACCTTCTACTATCTTGCATTATGACACATGATTTTGTGACAGTGTGACAGTTACCATATTATTTGACTGTGACTAATGTATAACACTAAGTCTTTTTTTTTTTTTTTTTAAGTCAACAATTTATTACATGGGGTGCAATGGCAGTCCATGCTTACAGGAGGAATTATGTATGGAGTATCAATACCCTAAC